>JAOUZG010002851.1:16487465-16498507 GCA_026289955.1 Argiope argentata
ATACACAGAGAGAGAGAAATTACTTTTATGGAACCATATTTCAATAAATGCAACCAAATTTATGGAATTAAAAAGGCTTCATTATTCAATACCAATAATTTCTATTGAACCTTTCATTCCATTTAATATATTTTAGCTGCTTCTCTAACATTAACCTTTGAAAATGCAGTATCCTCCTCATTTGCTCAATATTATCCCTGATTATAACTGAATTGTGTTTCTCAAATGTATGGGAAGAATTTAGCTTTAAACCAAGGTTTAATACGAAAAGTCGCAATAAATCAAACAAAAGTACCAGTTAGTAGATAAAGAAGAAGAATTAGTTAATCAAGGCATTAAAAATGACATAATAAAGAACCAAAATTTCAAATTTCCTAATAATAAAAAATGCATACAACAAGAATTCAAAGTCAGCTTTTAGTTTATGTTGTACTTTTTAGGCCCACGAAAAACCAAACAAATGTATGATTCTGGATGCTATTATACTTCTATTGTGAATAGGTGTAACAACATACAGTAATCATAATACATAATATCATGAATAATAATAGTTATCAATTAATATACATGGTACTTTTCAAATCCTCGGTACTGATGTATTAGCGTTTGTACTTTTCAAATATGCTGGATGAGCATAACAGCATTCAGTTATCATAACACAGAATACCAAACAAAATAATCGTTACTAGTCAGTTTACGTTGCACTTTTCAAATCCACGAATAATCTTATATAGTAATGATTCTGGTTGCTGTTATGCCTTTATAGTGAACGAGAAATTATCTCAACATGCATAATATGTCCGAGGGGCCAATTCTCAACTTTTCAAACTTTGACCGCCAGATTTTCATTATTTTTGAATTATTATTCAACTACGGAAACACTTTATTTTATCGTGTAAAGTTTTATTTTTACAAACACTAACTTATCAGCAGTAAAATGTGTTTTTTTGTCATGCAGTAAAGTGTCTTCTGGGTCAGTAGCACTTAACTGCACGAATAGTTGACAATTTTGGGGTACCATTTACAATTTATTCAAATAATAAATGTAATAGAAAATATATAATGTTTCGCTTTATGAGTAGAAAGTAAATATGAGTACTATTATAAAACGCAATTCCTTTAGATATATAATCGTCAGTTCATCGTTTTTTTATGTGAATTCAAAAAGCAGAGAAAAATATCTTCATATTATTATTCCAAATAAACTTTCAATGTTAAAAGTAGCTATTTTATGAAGAAATCAGCAAAAAGAGTTTACTTTGAATTTGAATAATCATATTAAAACAAGTTTCAGAATCATCTAACCCGTTTATGAGACACTTGATGAGGATTAATTTTTAAGGCGTTATTTATAAAATTTGAATATTGATGAAAATTAAAAGAATATATATTAGTCTATATTATCTGTATGGAAATATATATGTCTATATTATATGTATGGAAATATATATTCGTCTATATTATCTGTATAGAAATATATATAAGTCTATATTATCTGTATGGAAATAAGAATACTACTTTTCTCATGTCATATTTTATAACATTTTTCTAAAATGGGTTAAATAGTAAAAAACAGAGATTAGAAAAGAATATACATTGAATTTAATATATCTACTATTATTTTTATGTAAATTTAACTGATGATTGTATAGAAATGTTACATTGCTATAAATGCTAGTATTAAGAATTGTTGATTGTATCAATAACTATCGTCGCAGTTAAAATTATACTCATCTTCTTATACTCGGTGCTTCCAAAAATTGGAACGAGTATTTATTTCTCTAAATATTATCCCCGGATGCGTACTTCTCAATCACAAAATTTCAATATATAATATGAGGAGATGGATGAAAGTTAATAATAAAAAAAACTTTAAAAATTATTTATATATTGCTTTCCATCATGAAAAGTTATCAATTAGTAAAATTCTAGTTGTTTTTATTTTTTTCTAATCAGCTATTTAACAATGGATTTCTAATTTTATGAAATTCATATTTGTGAGTTTATAGAAAAATATTAAAGTAATTTGAATAAAATATATTTCACCTTTAGCATTTTGTATTGGAAATGATTTTGAAAAAACTAAGGAAACGAGATTTAAAGATCAAAACACAGAAATATTACGATTTGTTCAGTTTATGACAAATAAGTTATTTTTATAACAATAACTGAACATTTAGAAAAAGTAAAAACATAACACAATTTTAGCATTTTCCTAGCTGATAATAGATCTATTTTTTAAACCATAATTAGAAATTTTTTATTTAATAATTTTTATATTCAATATACTTATGTTTTTCTTTTCATAAAACGTTTATAATTAGAATTTAAATTAAATTTATAAAATGAAAAAAAAAAACTTTAAAACAAGCAAGGTTTTTAAGAAAAACGTACTAAAAATTGTTTTAAAAACTCCAAAGATTTTTTTAATTAAAATTTTTTACATGAAACAAAACTGTAATGTAAAAAGTAGTTTTTCTACTTGAAACTACAGTGTTCTTTTAAAATTATGGATCTTCTTAATTTCTTTATTGTTACAAATTTGATTGAAACATCAAACTGGTACAATTCATTACTAATTTGAATGAAAATCTTTTTTTAAAATTGTTTGAAAAATTTAATTCACTAGCCATTTACATTTTACTGTTCTTAATGAAATATTATTGTTTCCGAATCTATAGGAATTAAAATATTTAAAGAATTTTGCTGTAGTCTTTAAAAATCTGGAAGAAATGATTCAAATTGTATGGATGGAAGTAAATACAAATATGATAGTAAAACTATCAAATTTGCAAAAGAATAAGTAGTAAATTATAATATTTTACAAAAACTAAATAATAAAACATACTAAAAATTAATTTTAAAACTTCAGAGGTTTTTTAATTAAAATTTTTTACATAAAACAAAACTGTAATGTAAAAAGTAGTTTTTCTAATTGAAACTACAGTGTTCTTTTAAATTTATGGATTGTTATTAATTTCTGTTATGTTAAAAATTTGATTGAAAAATCAAACTGGTACAATTCATTACAAATTAAATAGAAAATAAGTTTTGAAATTGTTTGAAAAATTTAATTTACTAGCCATTTACATTTTACCATTCGTAATGAAATAATATTGTTTCCGAATCTATTGTAATTAAAATATTTAATGAATTTTCCTGTAGTCTTTAAAAATCTAGAAGAAATGATTCAAATTGGATGGATGGAAGTTAATACAAATATGATAGTAAAATTATCAAATTTGTAAAAGAATAATGAGTAAATTATAATATTTCCAGATTTTTTTTGTATTAATTCAAGATTAAAAGATTTGGTGTCTTACATATAAAGCAATCGAAGTGGTTTTAGGTCTTGATAGTTTTTGCTTTATTTGTGGGTTCATATCCCGCAAAATATTTATAAAATCCTTTTGAAGGTTACAAGATTCAGTCAACGGCCCAGATATAATTTAAAATTAAAAATTAAAAAATAGACATTTTCATCGGATTTGAGTGAATCAGGAACCCTTAATCTTAAATACAAGATAAATCTGCCACATAAATTTCAAAAATACATGATTTGATAACATTTTCCCATAAAGTCGCTTTTTTTATATCCTTTTCTATAAACTTTTCTTTTTATACCCGAAGACAAAAAGTTTCGAAGCGTTTAAACATCAAAAATAAAAATAAAAATGTTTATTTTTTAGAATACAGAATCAAGGCTACGGTTTTCAATTAATTTCGATTTTATTTCGGAATTAGATCTAATTAATTATCTGAAAAAGGGTTCAATTCATGTTTTACATTCAGATTTTTTTTTCAAATTTTTGCGGTTGAATGGGTTTCTTCACTTCATAGATTTCCATTGTCTAATTTTTGAGATAAACGACAACAACAAGAATAAAATGAAATGGATAGTAACAAATTTTATGTGTCAGATGGCTTATTTGTATGATTTAGAAATGAATTTAATACAATTGGAGTTCTATAATTTGTTATTATTAACTTTAAAAAATGCTTAAAATAAGCAAAACAAGTGTTTTGAACTGAATGATTTATTAAAGTTGTTTAAAAAATTAAATTTGAAACATAATTTTTTTTCTTTCTAGAAGTTATTTAACAACGAAGCAATTGCTGATATTGGTTTAGCTTTGAGATGGGAGAATTTACACATTAATTCCTACAGAATTTCATTCTCGGATTATTTATTGGAAATATTTAAATCTTTAGAATGAAATATGAAATCTTATAGCTTTTATTGCGAATTTGAATTTTGAAATAGGAAAGGGTATCCAAGTATTTCAATTAACCCTTTACAGAATGAATTGAAGAAGAAAAAATTTCACGGTGTAAATAGCTTTATTTAATTATCCATAAGACATATTAAAAGAAAAATAATGAAAAAGTTTTATATTTTTTTACGGAACCATATATGGGCTCGTATATCGTAAAGAAAACAGTTGAAAAGCGGACAAATTATTATCCGACGAGAAAGATGAGTATATCGACTCCATGAAAATATATATATATATATTTGTCAAAAAGAACTTACCTTTTACTCTGTTATCGTTTTTTGTAAATGAATCACTCTTTTCTGCTTTTTCACCCACTTGCACAAAAATGATTATTTGTGAGGTTATTTGTTGTTACTATATTATTAAAAAATCATAGACATTTTTTGTGTTTTATTATTGCTAAATATATATTTGAAGGATTAAAAAAGTTGGAATTATTTTAGAATACTTATTTGGAAATGAAATGTAATCAAAACTGCAATACCAAATATGGGACCATCTGCAGTAAAGAGTTATAATCTGTAGGATCTTCTAGTCACATGCTTTTCATATTGAATAATCGTTTTGCACTATCACTGTATTCAGTAACTAGCCGCCTTTGACGACCAGTCGGTTCGCCAGTATTAATGCTCGCTAAAATTTTCAAATAGTATTTTATGTAGCTGTGTCTCATAACAGGTTTTTCAAGAAAATATTTTTAAACCGAACAAATTTTGATAGTCATATAATTCATTTATAGTATTATTTTCTTCAGATGTTCTGTTCATTGTATTACTCATTTTTCTCTTTCTATCCGAGCAATGATCGTCCCGGAATTGATTTTTTACTTAAATGGTATAGGTAAAAGTCTAAAATTCTACGTTTTTTATAGAATAATGAGATTCAAATTTTCATAAATGTAAACACTCTAAACAAATACAGACACAATTGGTTTTCAAGAGATGCGAAAGTTTAAAAACAGCTTGGAAAATGCCGCGCACAGAGGAAATAATGTTGACACACACACCCTTCTTTTCTTTTCTTTCTATCCTTTTTTTCACTACTTTTCTTTCTACAAACTTTTTTCCCCTTTTTTATCCTTTTTTTTCTTCCCTGCCCAGACTTTATTTTGAGCAGGCATAGATTAAATATTCATACCGTCTAATAATAAAAGCAACTATTTTCTTTCTTTTTTAAACATCCCGTTATCTATGAATGGAAATCAACTGATTTCGCGTATTTCTTTCTAAACAAATCATAATTTATTACTTCCTGTTATCTAACTCAGTTGGTGTGGGGGAAGGAAATGAAGAATTTTGGCGGGAAAGTCAGAAAAGTGTCGTTTTAACTATTTTCCACGCAGTTTTTTAATTTTTTCTCTCCATAAGAACCATCCTCGTGTCTTAACGAAAATATTTTTTTAAAAATTAGCCGAATCGGTCGAGCCGTTCTCAAGTTTTGCGCTTAGCAACGCATTTCAAGTTGCATTTTTATTAATATAGATTAACGATAATCATATCGATTAATTACAAAGTGAAGCATTATACAAAAAGTAGCAAAGCTATCTATACGTTGATTAGAGATGATTGATTAGTTCTATAATGAGATCTTTAAATAAATAGAATCAACAAAACTGTTCTTCCAAAAGCCTTGTATACTCTCTTACAAATAAATAGTCTCCTTGGACACGGTTCTGTAGGTCACAAAAACTTATAATTATATTTTTAGAATTCAAAATTTGGACGTTGAGGGTTATTGCACTAATAAAGTTCTTAGCCAATTAACCTTTGCCACTAGACAAAAGTGACACTCGTCTAGTGTCATCTGGCTTATGGGGCTTTCAACACATAATCTCCCACCAGTGAGTCGGTGGCGAAACGAACGATGCATTTTGCGTCAAGCGTATGACAAGCGGTCACTATTCGTTGGTGATAATATTAATTGTTATATTTGATCAGCTTTTGCTACCAGTAGAGTGCACCACAACAGCTGTAGTTTATTCAAGTCCATGGGTCACCATTGTGAAGAATGGGTAGGGCTTATAAAACCGAACTAACAATGTTAGGGTTCGTAGTCGATCATATGCTAAACTTCAATTATCATGCTAAACTTCAATTATCAAAATTTTTGCATTTTAAAACTATCACATTTAATTTTAATCAAGTTTTGTAATGAAGATAGACGGTCTATCCCTTTAAGCATTTGGCCCAAAATTTGTTATAAGTCTATAATTGGAATTCTAGAACAGGGTGCCAAATTTTATATATTTAAAAAAAATGATTTTTGGAGTTCTCGTGTTCACTCGTTTTCAAATAGATATACAGACATTATTTTTGAGGGGAAAAAAACTAGTACAAAATTTTTCAGAAACCTATAAATTAAGTGAAAAGATCGCTTACCAGATTTCGTCTTTTGAACACTAAGATTCCAGATTTCATCGTTTTTAAGTTATCATGTTCATACACTAACGTAATTCAAAGCATCAGGAGTAGTCTCCCTGAAACTTCCTTACCTACTCTACAATCATCCTCCGAGTTATAAGACCTTTATTAGGTAAGCCCGTGGATACCTGGCAGGGAACAGATGAACGATAATTACAGCTTTCTTTTATCATGTAAGAACATGAGACTGTATTAGTTTGAGGTTTTTGAAGATTCAGATTTTTAGTGTGAATCTAGGCTTTTTTAAAGTATTGTGAGCTTTTTTTATCATGTGAAAACATGGTGTTGTATTAGTTTGAGGTTTTTGAAGCCTTAAAATGCATATTCAACAAATTGGCGATTTATAGCCATTGAGACATCTCCTTTCCCCTTAAAGGTTATTAGAAAATAATGTAAACAGTTTACTACATTTGACGATTTATGGCCCAAAAAATCATCTAAAAATAGAAATATAATTTGTATTTCAAATGTTTGTCAATGCCAAAGTTGTTCCTTTTTTTGTTGTTGCTATCATGTGATGACATGATACTGTATTTGTTTGAGGGTTTTGAAGCAAAATAGTTTTTTTTATCGCTTTTGAAGTATCAATTTTCCACTTTTAGGGTTATTAGAAAACTGTAAAGATTGTTAATACATTTGGCGACTTATGACCAACAAAAAATTTACAGCTTGGCATGAATGTCCGCTAGGTATTTGATTCTCTATATATCTATATTCTCTATATGTGTATTTTGGTATTCACATGATTATTTCAAACCTGTTTAAATTGGTTAATGACAAATTAATTAAGATAAATGCCGTAAAAATAATAATGTTTGCACATGATAACATGAAATTTGAGATAGCAGATTTCATTTTTCCTTTTTGCTGGTCGATTTATGCCAAAATCTGGCACAAAACTAAAGTTGGGGGGAGAAGATAACACACTAAATTCCATCCATTATTCCACACATGATTACAAAAATTAACGACATTTTCAATTCAAAGTTTATCTTCGAACCTGAGAAATTACAAAACTCCTCTTAGAGTAACTATGTGATAAATAAATTTCATTCATATTTTAATCGCCTTTTTGTTACTTTTGATATCTTTAACATAATTGCTTCAATATTTAACGCGATTTATAATTCGAAGATTATCTTGGAATCTGAGAAATAACTAAAATGCTTTTTAGAGCATAGTTTAGATCGGATAAAAATGGCTTACTATTATTTTAAATTGCTTTTCCGTTACCTTTTGATACTATTTATTCTAATTATTCCAAAATTAACGAGATATATAATTCAAAGATTTTCTTTGAGCCTGAAAAATTCTCAAACTGCTTTTTAGAACATAGTTTTATCTTATGAATAAGACATATTCATTATTTTTTTATTACTTTTCTGTTACTTTTTGATAAAAATTACACTAATTATTATAAAAATTAACGAGATGTATAATTCGTTTATCTTTAAACCTGAGAAATTATTAAACTGCTCTTTAGAGCATAGCTCTTATCTGAAAAATACGGTTTATAATTATTTTTAATTACTTTTCTGTTACTTTTTGATGTAGTTTATCCTAATTATTCCAAAATTAACAAGATGTATAATTCGAAGATTATCTTTAAACCTGAAAAATTATTAAACTGCTCTTTAGAGCTTATAGCTCCTATCTGAAAAATAAGTTTTATTATTATTTGTAGTTATTTTTCTCTTACTTTTTGATGTAATTTATCCTAATTATTATAAAATTAACAAGATGTATAATTCGAAGATTATCTTCGAACATGAGAAATTCTAAAACCGATCTTTAAAGCATACATGTATATGATAGATAAAATTTTTATCATTTCTAAGAGACATAAAATATTTCGAAGTTCTAATTTGCGAATAAAAAAATATTCCTGTCTTAACGGAAAGATATCTGTAAATAGAAATGCACTTTTTCCAAAAAATAGTTGCCAAAATTCTCCATAACTGCCACTTACATCATTGTGAGGTTGCCTACGATCGAGGAAGTCGCAATAACAATAACTTGTCTCTGGAAGTAATTTTTATCCTCAAGCAATAATATGGAAGGCAGTGACACAGTCTCAGGCGACAAAACCAAAAAGAAATTGAAAGTGCTATTGATAAGTGCAATTTGAAGTTTATCATTTCTATCTTTGTGCTTTGTTTTTGTACTTTGTCCCATTAGATTCATTTGGAGTTTATTTATAAACTTTAATTTAAAAAAAGAATAATTTCTTGCGAGAGTAAGAATTTAAATTATAGCAAATACTGGTTTGTTTTGCTTTTAGTTTGAGGGAACGTTTTGGATCAGTGATTTCGCATAGAAGAGATAAAATTCTTTTGATATATGTATATATATTATCTTACATTGTTAGTAAAGATTTACACTCTTTGTGGGTTTTTTTTTATTCCCACACGTAACACGAATACCATAATATTATGATTGCAAAATGTTTTGTTAGAGTTTTTTCATAACAATAGAATTCTGTTTGCTAAACATATCATGTGATTGATATGCGATCACTAAGGATTTCGATTGCAATAGTTTTTTCCTGAAAGTAAATGAGTCATTAAGTCCATGTTAAAACTAATTGTGTAAGCTAAACTAATTGTTAATTTTGGAACATCCTTTAGTTACAAATAAATTTAGCTTTGAAAGATAAATAAAAAAGAATCTTTTTTGTAACTTATGCAAATTAAAAGATAAAACTTGAAAAAAGAAACATTCAATAACAAATTTTAAAAGTTTATAAACACATATTTTGAAATAAAAATATACAAACATATATTCAACATGGCCGATCAAAGTCTGATGGAATAAATTTTTAAAAAATCAAAAATTTTTACTCAATATTTTGAAGAACATTTCGCACACACAGTTCAATTAAAAATGAGTTCAATAAAAGTAGAAGCTAATCAATTTGATAAATATAATAAAAATTTTGTTTTAAAAAATAATATGAAGGATGCCCCAGAATTAACGCAAGAATGGAGTTCGCCTCCATTCATGCAATAAAGTGTTGACAACTCTATTAAAAAACCCATGATCATTCGTAGTATTCAAGATAGAGAAAAAAACTGAATTAGCCAAATTAGCGCCAAATTAAAACAAACAATCTTTGTAATTAAAGTTTTTTGATAATTGCAATATCTTAGAAGTTAGGAGTTGAAAGGTTTTTCTCTAATTCTGACTATTTCTATCATCAACCCATTTATATTTCCAGTTATAAACTTAGATGTAAAAAAGCTACATTTGCTTTTTTGCTTCCCGAGATTATTTTTTAAAATATATGTTTATTTATGTGCGCGTTAGAATTTGTCTAAGTGTTCGTTTCATTTTATTTTATAAAAAGTATTTACTTAAGTACTATTTGAATTTGTATTTGTTGAAACTCCGTTTTCAATACCATTTAATATTAGCACATTTACGTGTGTTATGGCATTGAATATTAAAACAAAATACTATTTTCTGAAATCAATGACTTTTTAGTTGACTTTCTCTTGGTATTGCGAATCCTTTAAAACAAATCTAAATATTTTGGAAAAGCCAGTATGAAGCATAAATTCAATGTTTCCATAATATCCAATTGCTTATAATTGAATTTTATAATGAGGACTCCAAATAGCTATCTATATATGAAGAAATTTTAAGAAAAAAATGTTATTTGACCAAAATATTTAACTAAGTAATTAGTTTCAAATGAAGGCAATTGGAGTCTAAGTTTTCACATTTCCTAAGATTTGAAATACAAAAATTGCAGGGTATAAAGATTTATGCGTTTTTTTTTTCTTCTTCTTGATCCTGTGCAAAACTAATAAAAGGGCAATTGGAGATGCTGATAAAGTTAACCGTTAAAATCTGCCATTCTCAGTATTATAAGGCTATCATGTTAAAAAAATGACTTGAAATAGATAAATAACTGCATGTAAAAGCACTATTATCAGAATAAATGAGTTTGCATGTTCATTTCAGTTTTTTTGAAACCTAATATATGTAATTATGTTAATATAACATGCATTTTTTATAGTTGCTTAAAATGCTATCTGCAAATTGCATTGAAATTAAATCTTACTTTAAAACAATTGTTCTTATAAACAATTACCGAATTTCTAAACCACAAACAAATTTCCTAGATTAAATTACTTAAAAGCATTTAGAAAATAAAAAATGATAAATTATAAGCAATTGAATTTTAGATTAATTAATATTAATTGTAAATTGACCAAAGGAAGACACATGGCGTCTGGGACACGAAAATTAGGGTACATTTTGACTAAGGATTAAACTGATATTGCAATTTATCAACAACTTTTTTTACTTCGTTTGCATACATATTCTGTAAATTTTATAT
>JAOUZG010002851.1:16498907-16541058 GCA_026289955.1 Argiope argentata
GTAGTAAAAAATTCATTTTTCTTCTTATATTACTTGAGAGAGCATGCGGTATGCGGGAATCATTTTAAGATTAAAAAGCTTAAATTGGTTAACCGATTTATGAAAATCCAGATAGACGAAATAGGAAATACAGTGTTTAGCCAAAACAGAACAGAATAATGCAGAATAATATTATGATTCAGAAAAGATTTTCATATAAAAAATTGTTCATTTAGAGTAATATCTCTTATAAATATCCACAGATATTATCTTAGACTGTAACAATATTCACTAAAATTATTCAAACAAATCAAGTTGTATATTTGTCTATAATTTATAGTCATATTTTAATAAATTTAGTTTGTAATAGATAACATTTACTTCGATATTATAAAACATACTTTATAACTAGCTATATATACTATGAAATCTCTATAAAATACTAATTAATATAAAAGAAAAGGCATTTGGAAATAGTTGGTCATTATAAATAGCATAACTATACCCGAATTTCACTTTTTTTCTGAAAAGGGTAATTCAAGAAAAAATAAATTAGATAATATATTCGAGAAAATATGAATAGATAAGTAGGACGTTCAATGGTTAGTTAAATATGTTTTAACATAATAGTAGTTTTTAATGAATAAAAGCTTCATTAAAAATAGTTACCGAATGCGTAAGGGAATCCACACTTCCATTTAGTTGTAAAAATTAAACTCTTGAAGTTGTACATTTCCACAAGCTATATATCCTTTGAACATGTCTATTTACTTTTTCTTCCTCTGGCTTATCTGATAGGTCAACGTAAAATGAATTGTTCAAGTATATATATATTTTTTAAATTCCCAAATGAGATCTCCTGACAAGATCTCTTTCTTCTCCATCTGTAGCTTCAATTTTGATGAATGGTAGTCTCATTTTATTTTTGCTTCAATTGTCATACACCCAAACAATCTGGATTTGACAGATTCTAGCAGCAACACTATAAAAGGTTAAGACATTTCCAGTCTGTTATTTATCAGTGCTAACAACTCACTTCCGTTACCGAATATTCTAAATGAGTAGCGAGTATATTGTTGATACAAATAGTTTTTTACTCTCGTAAACTAATACAGCATTCTCTCTCAGCATACTGTCGTAAACTTTCTCTAATACAGCATTAGGTAAACATGAAATGAATAATTGAGGAAATGAAATTAACATTCAAGATTTAGCCAGCAAGATAATACCAAATAAACTGTTTTCAATAATTTTCAATATTTTATTATCAATCAATATTAAACTGCGAAAAATCTTTGTATATTTATATTAAATAAAAACATTTGGTTAGAATATGTAATCATTACTTCCTTTCGAAATTTCTTATTCATGTTATTTAAATTATTTCCAAATCAATAACAGGAAAGCATTATCTTTTTTTATGAGACTTATTATAACGATTATCATTATTTTGTTCTTCTACTATCATTTTTACTATCAATATTCTGTTAAAAAAATGGCGAATTTATCATTTTTTGGAATAAATTGTATAGTTACGGAGTAGCCCAACTAATAAAGATTTAATTTCATTTCATGTTATTTAAATTATTTTCAAATCAATAACAGGAAAGATTATCTTCTTTTATGAGGCTTATTATCAAGATTATCATTATTTTGTTTTTCTACTACCATTTTTACTATCAATATTCTGTAAAAAAAATGGCGAGTTTATCACTTTTCGAATAAATTATATAGTTCCGGAGTAGGACAACTATTAAAGATTTATTTTTTAAGATAAAATTTTCTTTAATTTTTAATTAATAAAGTGAAATATACTAAACATTTGCTACTTATATAGAAATTAATTTAATAATTTCTATATAAGTAGAACTTGAACATTTTTGAACTTGCGATTTTCAGATTTATAGTAAATTAGAATATTTTATAATTAGTTTATTATTATTGAAGATTAAATTAGAAAATTTTTCGAATAGTAAAATAATTTTTTCAGTCATCACCAGTTGCCACTATCTTGAATAGAATTATAAGTAAATAATATTAATTGTTTAAATTATCATCAACTTCTGAAAATATTTAAATTACAAAATTTCATCAAACACGCATAAATCTGGAAAATTTCAAAACTCTTGCATGTTGGGAAGTGAGTTAAAGCAAATTAAAATATTTTATTTTAATGTTGCAATGAATTAATTAAATTGAATTAAATTAAATTAAAATAAATTTAATTAATTAAAAACTTTTCAAAATTCAGTCTTTAGAAAACTGAAATACTTTGGTTAAAGGCATTTGTAATTAGATAATAATATTTATAAAAATATATCGTTAAATAGAATGACATAACATAAATCTGAATCTTCTAATACATATTATTTGTTTCTTATTTTTATAAATAATAAAATCAGTGTTTTAATATTTTGCTTTTTATCATAGCGTCCACGTCGTATTCAAATTTAGTTGTTTCACGCATGTGCAATTTACTTCTTGAAAATAAAGGAAATGAATTCAGTTTTCAATCTTTCTAAAGAATAATTAAGGATTTAATCATTCATTAAAGAATGATTTAATCATCCTTAATATTATCGGATGCAGTGATAAATGATATATGAGATCTATGAGCTC
The DNA here is from genome assembly GCA_026289955.1 of Argiope argentata. Taxonomy (NCBI): domain Eukaryota; kingdom Metazoa; phylum Arthropoda; class Arachnida; order Araneae; family Araneidae; genus Argiope; species Argiope argentata. The sequence continues at coordinate 16,501,506 of JAOUZG010002851.1, forward strand.
AATATTCGATTCCCCGCTCAGCCCTTTCATGAAATAATTTTAAAACTTAAAATTCAACTTCCATTTCATGAATTTAATAAATGATGAATGAAAGAATTTAATAGATTATTTTATTAAAAAATGTTATTTTTTTTTAGTTTTTATTTTATAAATCCTCATAGTTTATTTTTAAAATTCTATAGTTTTTTTCATAGTTTATTTTTCTCGTAGTTCTATTACAGAAATTTCTATTCAGAACTTTTCTATACAAAAAACCCCAATTTTGTCATGTTAAAATTCTCGAAAGGCTCAATAATGGATAAAGTACTTTATTTTGCATGAAACGACAAACTAACGGTAACAAAGCCCATTGTACTTACGAGGCGTACATAAAACAGTACTTACAAATGTCTAGAGTAATTTCAAATAATTACGGTAAATAAACATTTATTGGTAACTTTTGATATATTAAATAACTTACTTGCTATTAAAGAATGCAAACCATTTCAGTTTTGAGATACTTCTCGATATAATCAACCGATGAAACATATATTCAATGTCTTTTTTGTTAACCATCTAATTTAATTACCCATATATATGTTTTTATACGTGGAAATGAGTAATTCAATAACAATAATTATTTCTGAATTATTGTTTTGTTTCTAATGTAACTTGCCATGGACAAGCTCACTGACGCAGCTGAGCTGTGGGTGCATTTCTTGTTTTGAGTAGCGCTAACTGGAGTCAAGAGTAAACCTTAGCTAATCACGCATCACATTCGCTTGCACAATCCTCTTTCTACAAGATATAACATTCACACATGTCACATATAGAACAGATAAAGAACAACCATATTCGAATCGTGACTCGAACCCAGGACACCGAGAACGCGCTACTCATCTGCCAGGACATTGGCAATCCTCCATTATAATATCAACAGTTGCAAATGAAAAAAAAATGATTTATTTTTATTGATTCTTATAAAAATTATCTTGCTTATTCTGTTGTTAAGAAATCTGGTTTTACCGATACCATAAGCTATGCCATAAGTCTCATATTTACTATGACCTAGTGGAATTATCTTCATTTCTGAATCGGAAAGCTCCAAATTCCAAATTAATTTCTTTTCTACAAAATAAACAAAAATGTTTATACGAACCTGTGTTTGTTAACTAAGACATCAAAAATTGAATTTAATCCTGTTTTGGAGGCTTAAAGTTTGGAATAATAGAAAGATAAGGCATTTCCCTCAAAGTCTGAATATGTTTCAAAGCTATGAGAAGACTTCTGTTGTATTTGCAAATATGTAGTATTTGTATTTATGTTCGAATAGCATGGTTAAAACTTATTTCATATAATTGTCTAATCTGAAATCCATGATACACAAGGATTCCTAACAAAATTAAAAAGTTTGAAAGAAAAATGAAACTTTAATGCCATTGACTAATATGTGTTTGCTAAATCAATTTCTGGATGCATAGAATAGTTGAGGAATAAGTTTATAAGTGCCATTTAAAGGTGGAAATTAGATTAATTCACTGAAATTGAAACCATAATTGAAAATATTTTTTATACACTTGATTTAAATTTGCGAAATATATAGTTGCATCAAAACATATTACAATCTCTTTGTATTTTTAATAATACTCGTCTTTGGTGTTATCTTAATAAGAATGGTATAAAATAATGGGCCGTAGTATAATTTCCTTAAGAACTGAAACAAGCAGCTGTGTAATACTATTTAGAGTACATTATGTTTTTTAGCTATGTCTAAAATATATCCCTTACTGTATCCTGCTTTAAATTTGATTTATAAATTGTTTTTATATTGATTTAGAAAAATATTTTCGAAGAATGAAGGTTTATTTTGACACTTTTAAAATAGTAAGAATAAATTTTGAAATCCAAAGAATAATTTTAAGAATATAATTTAAAACTAAAAATTTTAAATAGAAAGTTTTGTTTCAAATTTCATTTTTACTTTTATGCATGCCTTTAGTTGTTATGCATAAGCTTATGTACACATAAATGCGAATGATACCATCAAATACGAACACACACATACACACACGTATAGACATGCATACATTCATAAATACACACACACACACACACACAGAGAGAGAGAGAGAGAGGAGATGGAAAGAGAAGTAAATAGATAGATACAAAAACATAAATACATATAAATACAGACATATTTCTTTATTTTAAAATTATTACATGTACTTACAATAATATTAAGCAAATGTGATAGTTAATGAATAAATTTAATTTTTTTCTGATATATCCGTTAATTACTTTATGGTCATAAGTTACAATAGCACATTGTTTTGAATGTTCTGATGTTGCAAGTAAGAGAATGAAAAGACAACGCTTGTAACAAAAATAATCATTGTTCCGATTATTAACAAAATAAAATAACTTCTGAATTTATCTATTAAGATAAAAGATTTTATGGACGTTTTTTATGCAATAAGTCACACTTTTGGGCAATGTATGTTCTTGAAAAATCGTTAAAGATAAATCGTTTTTCATTTTATTCTAATAACATGAGTGCACATCTAATTTGATGTTGCTGTAAATGAGTAAAAAGGAACAGTAAATGAATAAAAATGAGCATAAATAACCATATCGTCAGTCAAATAAAATATAAAACAAACACACTTCGTCTTATTGAGGTTTATACATTTTAACAACGTGTATTTTAAGATGAAAAATTCTATAAAGATTTTTAGTAGCTGAACAGCTGAATTTCCATCAATTTCGGTAAATTCATTTGTAATACATTATGCCACTTTGGCTAGAAAATGGAACAAAATAGACGACTGCTTTCATGTTGTGTTATAATATCATCATAAATTTGATGGATTCCTCATGATGCTTTTGTGCTAAAACATTCGTATCTGAACTAATGAAGACTCGATTTGCGAGATAAAATTAATTATTTCACTTTGCTGTACAAGAAGATAAGTTTAGAATCTTTGTAAAGTCTGCAGCAAGAATTATATTCTTAAAACACCGTATTGTTTAGAAAACTATTTTTAAATTATTCTACCAAATTAAATAAAAGAAAAAAATATATTTAAGTAATTGTATATTCGCATTAAGTATATTTGTAAATGCTTCAACAAATATTTTACTTTCAATTGCATTTGTCTTTGCAGTAAAAGTTTTATTTTTAAGGTATTGCTTAGAAGACTTTTCTTCGCTAATGCAATCAAACTAAATATAAAAAAATTCTGTATATGTAATTATTTATGGATATTAAGACTCTTTGTAAATGCTTCTACAAAAGGTTTACTTCCAATTGCAATTGCTTTTGCAGCAAAAATTCTTTTTTAAAGGCACTGTATTGTTTAATTTTTTTTCTTCAATTACACAGTCAGATTAAATATTTTTTTTAAAAATCTATTAATTTAAGCATTAAGAATTTCAATTGCTAAGAATTTTTGTAAATATTTCAACAAAAATTTCATTTTCACAATATATAAAATTTTAGAAAATTATCTATTGAATTGGAAATTATTGCTGTCAAACTGAGTCCAAACAGCAAAACCATCAAAAGTTATTTAGTCGAAATCAGTACCAAATCGAACAGCAACAAATCGAACTTCCACCAACAATCCACTTATTACGAGCAGTTCCTAAATCGTTCCTTTGTGTGTTCGACGACAATAAACAAGCAGTGAAAGTGAGCCGAGATTGTAACTGTCCATTGAAGCGGATCGCCGCCTATCACCTCTTTGGAAAATAACGGAGGATACTTTGTGACGAATGCATTACCTCCCCCCCCACGCTCATAATAAAGGATTCATGGCTGCCGATAAGAGAAGCTAGCAAACAAACAAACAAAAGAAGGGGTCTCGCACCATTTGTCGTGCTCGCTGGAGCGGGGATGTGGTGTCGACCCGAAAAAGGAAGAGAAAAATTAACCCTCTTTTTTCCTGTGTCGATGTCACTTCTTGAAGCACCACTCCTATATAAGATCTCGACGGGTTACTCTCAGCATCAATAAGTCCTCATCCTCCAAACCCTTCAGCAGCTCTTGCAAAGCTCTCGTATTTTGAGATTAGCTTCCTCAGTTGGAGACAGTCCCAAGCATCATGTTCTCCAAGGTAATGTACTATGGAATAATGTATTTGATTGTGGAACTCCCGCCTAACTGGATTTACTCTACTATGGAATAACGCTCTTGGAACAATTGGATTTAGGATAGGAAAAATTTCGATGGTTTCTTAGGAAAACTGTAGCAAAGACAACTATCTTTGGATTTTCACCAAAATTTGGTCTTGCTTAGTGATAATTCAGCAGAAAAGAATATAAAAATGGAAAATAATTATTTAGAGAGCCATTCTTGATTGCCTGAAATAATGCAAGTTTAAAAAACAGCAATCAATATGTATTTAAATTTAGAGTTGTATGACGAAAAATTGGCCATCAGGTCCTTCTTATAATACTATGGTATACCACTAGGCATCGGACTCATATGTTTTATGGGGTTTCATAAAAGGTTTTTATAAAGTTTAACGTAATAATTTTTAACGCAATTCGTTATTAAAAAATAAATTGATAAATCGGAACCTTAAAATAGAATTAATGAGTTCTTACCTCTTATCCAAAATTTATTTTAGATTAATGCAATATCCAGGTTTATTTTTAATTAAATACATAAAATTGTAAATTAATTCTATTTATTATTTCCTTTACAGTATCAGTAGAAAGATTAGAAAAATCAAGCAATAAAAGATTCAAATAAATAATAATATTTATAAAAGACTCAATAATATAATATTTATAAAAGGCTCAAAAGCCAAAAATTATCAATCCAGAAATGAAAGAAAAATTCTTGTTTAATAATTCGCTTTCATTTGTCGATACTTATTTTTTAACAAGCATATGTTATTGTTTGTTTATTTAATAGTAAAAAATCAAAACAATTATTTTGTAATTCCTAATATGACATAAATCTAAAATATTGTTTTCCTAAAAATTAAAATGATTTATATGTTTCATTTGATGCCTTAAATATTTTTAATATACTTTGCAAACATAATTAAATTAAATGTCAAAATCATTTTATTATAATATTTAAAAATCGTACTTCTATTTATGAGAGTATTCAATAAAAATAACATTGGTATGCCAAAAATCAAGAAAAATCATAAAAATCAAGAAAATCATTTAACTTAATAATTAAAAAGTTTAATTTATTTATTAATTAATATGTATCGGCTAATCTTAAATGCAGTTTTATATTTCTGGCAATGATATTTTAACTCTTTTTCCTTTGAAAATATGATTTTAAAAGTATTTAACCAAGAAAATAAAGCAGCATAATTCTTAAATTGAAAAAATAATCCTTTCTGTTCTGTTTTTGAATATGGTTTCCAATAATATTCTGCTATTTAGAAACATTTAATTTAATAATTTTAATCCATATATTGATTTTCAAATTTTATATTATTCTGAAACTGGTCTGAACTCCAAATGAGTGACGCATCTTTTTTTTAAAGTTTCTTCCAGACAGATTTCCCACGTTTATTTTTATTTAAATATGCTTGTTAACCTTTTCAGTTCAAAAAGAATCTAGTTTGTTAATGCTTCTTCTTGTGTTTCACTATCTTTTTATAGTTCTACTGTACAATCAGGATGCTTTTTGTTTATTTACAAAAGTGCATTCATGCATAAAACCATCTGCTGTTCTCACCAAGTTGCATGCAGACGATCTGCAGAGAATTTTCCGCTCGAAAACGAGTTGGAAAAGATTATGCTAATACCAACTGACTTTCCCTGAAATAATCGTCAACTGACATTATTTTCATTAAATCCTTTTTTAAGACCTTAAGCTATTTGCAAAGCGTGAATTTTCTTCAAAATTCTATTCATATACTCAAAAAGGAAAGTATTAGCTTAATTTTTGTAATTAATGTTGCCACCAGGATATTGAAACTCATGATTATTTTGAGTCCAGTTACTACCTATTGGCTAATTAGAAAGAGAAGAATGCTGTCTGAAATATTAAAAAAAGTAAAATGCTATTTAATTTATCGCATTTACCACTATGTTCTACAGTTAGAAATAAATTATTTTATCAGCCTTGTTTATACAAATAATTTATACATTATGTTTTTTCCTTAGGTCTTGTTTTTCGCAGCTCTTGTTGCAATTGCTTTCGGAGATGAACGTTATGGATATGATGCCGAAGAAGAATATGTAAGTCAATAAATAACTCAATATTTTCTAGACTGAAAACTTTCTTTAAAATCTTATTTGGAACTTACAATCAATATTAAATTACTTCTAATAAACTAAATTTTCCAATTCTATATATATTACTTAACATTTTATTTTCTATGGATTTTTTTCCACAATTTTTTTATCTTAGTAAATATACTTTTAAAATGTAAAAATATAAACAAATATATATATACAAGACTTGGAATTAAATTAATTGAAGCATCTCAGAAAATTTAGCTAATTTTTAGAAGTTTTTTTTATAAAAAGAATATAAGATTTTGTGTAGTGAAAATTCAAATTTATCAGGACGTAGATCCTAAAGTTGATTGTTTCTGATTTAACATAATATACTTTTAATTAAAGTGATTTAACTTTCTTTAAAGCCTGTGAATCCCTTGATAAATAACTAATATTATATTGTGCAGTTCATTATTAGGATAATCTATAATTATGAATAAGAAATAAGATTTTAATTTTTGATCCATATAATTTTAAACTAATTTTTAAAAAATATTTCTCAAAACAGAATTTTTCTGAAATTACTTGAAACTTTAAACTCAATACTAAGAGTCTCAGGTAAAAAGAATAAAAATATTTCTCTAGTTTTATAAAATATAATCAAGTTATATAAACTTTAAAATACAGAAGAAAATTTTGATAGAGACAAAGTTAAGACTGTTAAATTAAAAGATAATTCTACAAACTAATAGAAAAAATTATTTTTTAAATTTCTTCAAGGTCTTGGTCCTTATCCCCAGTTCTTAATTCAATCAGCTTAGTCTACAAACCTAATTCATTTACTACTGTAGATTAATAACAACTAAAAGTAATTTTGGAAATGCTTGGTTTTTAAAACATTAAAAATGGATAAATCTGTTTTCACTGTAAGTATTGAGTTCGAATATAACCTATTTGAGTATAAGAGGGGTTATCTAGTTGTTAATTACTTTATTCCTTTTATACTTCACAATCGAAGAATGATCCACTGACCTTCCTCTAATTAAAATACCTTCTAAATCAAAAATATTAGCAATAGGAAGGAATTTAAATATGCATACAACTGCATCTTCCTCACAAAGGACAAATAATCTTAATCTGCTATCTATATTCCTTGTAGCACGCCGAGCCTCAGCCATACCACTTTGGTTACCATGTAAAAGACCACCATGGCGAACAGCACAGAGAGGAAGCCAGTGATGGACATGGCAATGTAAAGGGGAGCTACGGATTCGTTGATGAGAAAGGAATCCACCGAGAGGTCCACTACGTCGCTGACGAGAAAGGTTTCCGTGCCGAGATCAAGACCAACGAGCCAGGAACTGCCAACCAACAACCCGCCAGTGTAGGATTCCAATCCAATGCCCACGAATACCTCCACTTCCACGAAGATGTTCCAGAACCCCATGAAGGTGGATATTTCCATTAAATGATACTGGCTCATAGAGGATTATTTTAATTTATAAAAGTAAGTTTCAATCTCTTTTTATATTTTTCGAAATGATATTGGTTATAAATAGTGAATGTCACATTCATTCGTGCTTATAAATAGTGAATGTTACATTCATTCATGCTTATAAATAGTGAATGTCACATTCATTCATGGTTACAGATAGTGAATGTTACATTCATCCGTGCTTATAAATAGTGAATGCTACATTAATTTGTGCTTATAAATAGTGAATGCCACATTAATTCATGCTTATAAATAGTGAATGGTACATTCATTAAGGCTTATAAATAGTTAATGTTACATTAATTTGTGCTTATAAATAGTGAATGCTACATTAATTCGTGCTTATAAATAGTGAATATTACATTCAATAATGCTTATAAATAGTGAATGTTACATTAACTTGGCTTATAAATAGTGAAGGCTACATTCACTCATGCTTATACATAGTGAATGTTGCATTCATACGTTTTTAAATATGGAATGACGCATTCCCATACGTGCATAAATAATGAATGTCTCATTCCCACTTCCATAAAATGTGAACGTTACATTTACATTTAAACATTTACTAATGTTTATAAACAGAGAATGTTACATTCACTCATGCTTATAAATAGTGAATGTTACTTTCACTTATACTTATAAGTAGTTAAATTGGTAAACAATTCAACTGAAATGACGTGCATTAAACCACTATTATAAATACGCTTCCAAATCTTAAAGTCTATATTAGAAATATAAGAAAATAATTTATTTATAAAAATTCTAATCTGCGAATAAATATTTATGAAGCTGAGCTGTAAAGGTTTTGTTCAGAAATAAACAATTTGCAAATCGGGGATAGAAAACTTGAGATACTTAAATAGTTCTAGTAGTCTGATTCATCAAAGGATTTGTTTTAATAAGAAACTAATATCTGCTGATTTTAGAAATCAAAAGAAATTCCGAACCCTAAAGTGTTTATTAATAATTAAATTATTAAAGATTATCAATTTATACTTATTCAGTATTACACTATTTAATTAATTATTACTATAAAATATTATTAGTAATAAATATAATTTTTCAATATTGATTTAATACATTTTTTCCTTTAAATTTAAATCTACAAAAGTTTATTTGTGATATTGCTATTTTTATAACTAAAGACAATAGAACCAAATAAGTAGTGCTAAATAATAGCTAAATCTAAAATATATGATGAATTTAAATAAGTTCTATACATTTCAGCTTGATTAAAATTTAAGAAGTATTCCAAATACAATATTCACATTTGATTTGATTCATTTCATTAAATTATTAAATTGAAAAGTTAAAAACACGGATTCTAATCACTTTATTAATCTGAATATTTCTAATCACTTTATTAAAACAAATATTTGCAAACAAAATTTCTAATCATTTTATTAAAAGGAATATTGTCAATGGATGTTTTTAATCATTTTATTAAAATGATTATTTCTAATCACTTTATCAAAATGAAAATTTCTAATCACTTTATTAAAATGAATATTTCTAGTTACTTTATTAAAATGAATATTTTCAATGAATATTTCTAGTTACTTTATTAAAATATATTTTAAATAAATATTTCTAATCACTTTATAAAAATTAATATTATTACAGAATATTTCTAAATGCAATGAGTAGAATAACTTTTTTGTAGAGAAATCTTCATCACTAATAAATATTCTCTTTTATAGATATCATCGGAAAAGGCGATTTTTCATCTTCTCTACGTTTGAAACCAGCTGATTAGGTTCCCATTGCCATCTGCAATAATAAAAACATCTGCTAGAAGCAGGATGCCAACTATTTATTGAAAATGCAATGTCTTGAAGCTTGGATGGCAAGCAACAGTGTGCATAGTTTTGTAAAATAGGAACTGTGCACCTGTATATATATCTATTGCATTGTCATGCAGAGAGATGAATATTTTCAGAACACTATCACCAAATTTCTTTAAAATATACATTTATTTAATTAAATGCCATTTATTTAATCTCTGAAAAATTCCTGAAAAATTATTCTAAAAACTTTGAAAAACTATTCATTGAGATTTAAAAATGCATTATCAAATATTTCTTTGAAATTCTTCAGTATTGAACATAATGATTTGCATATGAATTCAGTCAATATAGTCTAAAGAATCTAGTCTTCTTTGAGCAAAACACTAACCCGCTGTTCCTAATTCGTTTAATTCCATGTTTCATTCATATTAAATATTATAATTCAAAGAAAGTCAAATGCTCAGTGAGCTGCTAAAATTGTCAATTTCTTCACGTGTTCTGAAAATGAGTTTTGTCATTTTCTTTTTTCTGAATTTGATAAACAAGATTCATCTCTCTCGTATGGAAGCATTTGGATTGTCGACGAAATATCTGTAAATAAAGCATATACTTGTTGAAATGGTCTTTCCCCTTTGTTATTTCTTTTTTAAAATATAAATTCAGCAACTGAAAATCAATTTTAAAACTATCATTCGTCATATCAATTGAATTTTCTACGGAATAATAAGTAGTAAAAAAGCAAACAGAATAATAACCACAATGGTGATAAATTAAATGCACTAGAAAGATCATTCTTATTCAGAAATGACTCAATTCATAACAGACCTTATTCCATGTTTTAATAAATGATACTGAAATCTCTATATTCTTCAAGCTAGAATGTCAATTTCACCTTCTTTAATAATTATTAGTATTCTCCTTTTACTTTTGAAATAAATGCAATCATTAGATATTGTAGTAAAAAGAGTCGATTGGAGTTGCAAATATAAATTTTAAGCTTTACAATTTTTAAAACATTTGACATGTATATATAATTGTGTAGAAAGTATTCAACAAAACTTTAATAGTACCAATGAATGATTTTTTATTTATATATATTTATGTATATTTTGTATTATCCCCCCTTCTCGATGCGATATAGTTAACAACATCAAGTAGCATTGGCAAAACAATCAATTAGAAATACAAATATATATTTTAAACTCAGTACATTATTTAAAGTATTTTTCTTGTATAAATAATTGCATATAATGTATTCAGCATGACATTAATTGTAATAATGAGTGGATTTTGTTTTTGTGTATACTTATGCGTTTTTCGGTCACCCGCTCCCATTAATGCAATATAATTGACATCAAGAAGTAGTATAGTAAAAGGAGTTAATTAGAAATGCAAACATGTATTTTAAATTTAATACATTACTTGAAGTATTTGTCTTGAATAAATAATTGTGTAGAAAATATTCAACAAAACTGTAAGTATACCAATAAGTGAATTTTTTGTATTTTATATATTTATGTATTTTTTGATTAATCCTCCCCTTTCCATGACAATGATGACTCTTCTCAAAAAAATACGTAGTTATCAAAAGTCGAATAGTAAAAATTTAATAAGTCAAATAATAAGTATTCAATAAATCAAATAAAAAGTATTCGTTAAGTCAAATAATTATTATAGAATAAGTAAGTCTAATAATAGGTACTCAAAGGGAAATATATGAAATGCCAGTTCAATAATAATTCGTCTTTGAAAATTCCAGAACTCATTTGCTGTGAAAACAATTCCAATATCTTGTAGTTTATTTCATACAATTTTAGAAAATACTCTCGTCTTTTAATCATAAACTTAATACAAGTAGTGAAAAGTATTCAACAAAACTTTAATTCTACGTGTGAGTTTCTTGTATTTAATATATTCATGTGTTTATTGATTAATCCCTCCCTTTTCCAGAATATGATATGTTTAACGTTTTATGTGTGTGTTCTCAACAAAAAAGGAAATGATCACCCCTCTATAAATAATAAGTAGTAGCCCAAAACCAATTAACAGATTTTCAGTAATTCGAATAAAAGGCACTCAAATAAAAACGCGTGAAATTCAAGTCTCTTGCCATCTATTTCATACAATTTTAGATAACATTTTCTTTTTCTAATCATAAATTTAATACTGGAGTGAAAAGTATTCACCGAAACTTTAACTCTGCGTATGAGTTTCTTGTATTAAATATATTTATGTGTTTATTGATTAACCCATCCCTTCTCCAGAATATGATGTTTTATGTGTCTGTTCTCAACAGAAAAGGCAATGATCACCCCTATCTAAATTATAAGTAATAGCTCAAAACCAAAAAATAGATATTCAGTAAGTCAAATAATAGGCACGCAAAGGATAAGGCGTGAAATTCAAGTTCAATAATTATTCAGCGTAGAAAATTCCAGAGCTCCTTTGCTGTAAAAATAATTCCAATAATTGTACGAAGCAATTTTTTACCTTTTATTTCCATTCATATCCATCCGAAACATATCTAAATAGGAGGTGTTGTATGGAGAAGTTATAGTACCATGTTGTTTAAAAATGAAAAATCTGTTTTAGAAAAAATTATATTCTTGAATAATGTTTAGATCTTTAATTTCTGCTTTTTCATAGCAATAAATATTTTAATTTTCATTTCCAGGATTTGCGGAATATGAAAGATGTACTATAATACACATGCAAGGCACAATGACATATTACACACCAAAATAAATAAATACAGAAACTTCAAATAATATTTCATAATTTTCGCTTTCTGATCAATATTTTGAACAAATAATCATACAGGGAATGGTTAATGTATTGTTTTAACTAATAATGGATTATAAATAAAAATAAATGAATAAAATAAAAAAGGATTGTTCTTTTCAACTGAAATTATTCAGATTACCTTGTTAAATTGGTACCTAAAGATTTACTTATTACATTTATATCACGATCAGTACCAAATACTAATTTAAAACTTGGAGCTCTAATTTTATTCAATGATGATATTTCATAAGATACAATAATAGTAATAATTAACAAATAATATTTTCTTTCTAATGTTATCACAATAATAAAGGCAAGAAAATCGTGTTCTTTTCGCTTTCAATTGTGTAAGTCCTCATTCCGAACTTTTCATTTGCAACATTTGGAAAAGATTTTTGTGTTGATTCCTTACGTAATTTTGACAATTATTATTTAGATAATTATAAACACATGTTATGAGTTATATATTTCTTATAATATTTATGGGGTATATTTTATTAATTTTTATTTACTTACTAAAAACTAAGCACTTTTTAATTAAATAAAAAACATAATCATTATAATTAATTCATCATAAAAAACCAATAAGAATTGGAAGCAATATTCCTTTGCAGATATTAATTCATTATCTTCTCTTTTATCTAATGTTTTAAGATATTAATTTGAATAATTTCTATAAGGTTACTGCCTTCTCAAATTAAGAGTCACTTTATGTTTTTAAGCACATAATTAGTTTTGAATTCTGGAGAAATATAATGTGATGTTATTTTTTAAAAAAAGTTAAAACCATGTGTTTATTATGGGTTTTTTAAGTCTCTTTATGAGTATTAACCTTTGTTACTTTTCAGTCTTTATTTTGTGATTCATTACTATAATAATTGTATCACTTGCTCTCAAATATTTCACAAATAAACTCCAGATGGAGAGATCATTAATATTTCAATGCTGAAAGATTGATTAAACGGATAGATAAACTGAAAGCTCGTTTTCAATAAAATTAAAATATAATAATTACATCAAGAAGACATTTGCGCTAAATTTCAAAATTGTTGCATATAAGAAAGCGGATGAAAAATTGATTGCATATTTTCTTTTTAAAAACAGGAAATAAGTCAAAATAATCAAAAGTGAGCAAATAAACAATTTTCATGTTTTTATTTTGATACATTACTGTGATAATTTCAAACATTGAGTATCTAAAACCTTTCTGCTAAAACAAAATTCAACAATTACTAAGATTAATTATAATTAAAGAAGAAATCAGCTTTAATTTCGCTGATGCACTTTAAGACTTAAATTTCATTTTAAATTATTAAATCTAAAAAAAAAAGTTAATTTATTCATTTCCTTTTTATAGCAATTTTTTATAAATATGTGAAATTTTGAATATTTCGTAAATAAAAACGTAAAAAAGATATATTATAAAAAAAATGTGTTTCAAAGAGAGGGAATTCCATGCTATTTTACCATGTACGTAAATTTCAGAAATCGTGTGATCAGTTTAATGCCCCAAGACAAAAGCAATGTATTGTAAAAAGATTATCATAACCAGTTTATTTTTCTTGCGTTTTTTAATGAAAAATATTAGGGTGTCCCATAAACTTATTTCCTATTCTCAATATGAAACAAATATAAATATTTACTGTTTAATATATCATTTATTTTGTTACACAAGAACACGTTTTCTCTGTTACATTCTTCCATTGCCCAGGAAGCTTCATTTTACCTTCTTTCCAAAATTGTTGTGTTTGGGGCAAGCAATAATTCTCGAGGTTCAGTTTTATTTCTCTGATGGTTTTAAGGCGTTTATAGAGAAGATAAGTTTTTCAGGAGAGAAAGAAGTAATAATCAGATGGTGAGAGATTTGGAGACAATGAAGGACGCGGTAAAACACCCCAAACAAACTGCAAGATGTTTTATGACTAATGTAATACATGATATATTACTGTGAAAAACCACGTCTCGTTCTTTCATTAAATATGAACTTCTTTGATAACTTTAGTTGATCTAGTTGATGACAGTATTTCATAGAATTTATTGTTTCGGCTTCAGGAAGGAGTTCTTAAAAATTTGGGCCTTAACAATCCTCCCAAATGTACAAAAGATTTTTTTCTGTTTGGTGTAGTCCGAATTTTGGGACAGTCGAAGGATTATTGTGCATTTCATATAAAATCCAAATTTCGTCTCCAGTGATAAGCCTTAATAAAATGGATCATTTTTGGGTTAAGAAAAGGAAACTTTTCAGACACCCAAATCATTTCATCGAGTTGATCATTGAAGATAATACTTTGTTGGGAAATTGATCTAGTCAAATTGTTTACAGGAAACTTAAAAGTTTTTTAGGATTTTATTCTAGTAAAAACTTTGTAGAAGGAAATGATCTGAAAATAATAATAGAAGATAAAAAAAAATCTGTTTTTTTTTTTTCTGAAGCAATGTAACTCATGGTAAATGAAAGCTAAGTTAAAGATTTACATTTTCACCATGTTCTAGCAAAGGTAGTGCAGGGGAGCTCCATTTTATGAAATCTTTTACTACTCTCAGGTATTCAAATTCTAAGAATCGAACAGGCTTTATTTTAGCTTATGATACGCAAATAACTTGTGGGAAAACCTCCAAAAAATTGATTCATTGGATCATTTATCTTAGTATTACTTTGAGGAGAGAACAAGATGCTCAATCATGCTTCCTATATATGATTATCGCTATACTTTACAATAGAAAAAAGCACTCTCTTCCTTAAACACAAACCAGTATCTCAGTCTGTGTGAAACTTTCCAGACTGTAAATTCAGAACATTTAAATATTTTTCTTATTGTTTTTGATAAATAAGCAAATCTAATTAAAAAAATAATCAAGATTTTATTTTATTTTCATATTTAAAAAACAGAATTTACTCTTTAAAAAATATATTTTGCACTTCATTTTCTATTATTATTTAAATTTTATTCAAATTAATATTAAAATAAATTAAATAATATTCTAATTGATCTATTTAAAACATATGAATAAATATAATTATTTAAATTTCAAGTGATAAATAATGCCAATATTTTTAGAAATGTGAAATTTAATTAAAAAAAATTACTTCACATTAATATAAGTATCAATATATCTGTATGGAATTAAAAAGTGTTTGGCCTGTATTTTATTAAAATATTCGTTACTGTATCTATAAGATAAATAATAATAATAAGTTTCAGAAAATTGCCAATTTGAGCATTTATAAGCAGACAATATTAGAACGATGTTGGTAGTAATATCGAAAAAAAAATGTTTTAAAATTATTTCATTTAATTTTGCATGTTATTCTGTCTATACTATATGGCTTGTTTGAATTAAGAGACATTAATTAAATAAAATTTTCGCTTATGTTTTTTCAATAGGTAAAAATAATCTCATATGTATCTTTCAAAATCATTACGTCTCTATTTTCCTGATAGAAATATGAATCAGGAATGCGAAGTAAAAAGGAGCAACTCATTTTAATTTAAAATGTATGTGGTGCCATCTACTGAAGCTTTTTAAAGTTACAATTTTAATGTATTTTTGACATGATATAAAGATATTAAGTGAAACATAAAATATAAAGGTAGTTAATTTATATACTTTGTAATAATTTAAAATACGAGTTTTGAAAGAAAAACAAAATTTATTATATAGTTATAAGTTTACCCATTCAGTAAATTCTTGGAATCTAAAATTTTTAAGATAATTTAATGGCAAAATAAAAAGAAAAATTTTCTCTAACGAAGTTTAAACTTTACTATACTAAATAAATATATTTAATGTGAGAGAATAATTTGATCTTTGAACGACGGTAAATTTAAATCTATATGTATTTTAAAAAATAATTCATAAACAACAGTAAAAATATATTTACGTGTAAAAACTTAAAAAAAATCAAATATATATTTTTCTTTCTTCATAGTTATTTAATAAAGTAATTACGCACTAAGTCCTATTTTTTAAACAAATAAATTTATTTTTCATTGCGCGCATATGGAGAGTTACAAATTCTTGTTTCTTCAGAGGGATTACTGCAGTTTATCTATTAACAGGTAGGCAATATAATTACGTGTAAGGTAGTGGGACTTTCAACATATAAGCACGTCTACCCAAAATTGCATGGATTGATGCATTGTATGATAGAAGAGAATTAATCAAAAGGACAAAAATGTTTTCCTGCTTTAATTCTAATTTTTGCTCTAAGTAAATTAGAATAAGATATTCAAACCAATCTGGATTTTAAAAGCAAATTATATGCTGCGATCAAAATACTTGTCTCTTAATTGATGTTCATTCAAAATCATCATTAATATATAATAAGAAAATTAATTGATATTTTATTAACGCAAGTTCTAAAGTAATCGAGTACGAACACTTCCTTGGGATTTCATTGGATTATACTTTTTTTAAAAATTTGTGTAATTACACAATAATTCATGTTTATGTAAAAAATTTATTTTATGAGAAATTCCTCAATTAAAGATTTTTAACAAATAATCTACCAAAATAATCTTTCAAATAAGATTATGTCATCCAGACTTAAATTGACACAAATAATGTAATTCTAATTTTTTGATTAAAATAGTAGTTGTACTGTAATTAATTTAATCTTATTTTGCTATTCATTTAATAGACGATTAAACATTACTTTATAATTAATTAAACTATATAAAATAATTAAGGGCTAATTAAAAATCACCACTTTCAAATTTTGATTTGATGACAAATGTTGCATAAAAATTAGACTGACAGTAAAGAAATATTTAAAGAAAAAAATTGAATAAATCATAATGAAATTACTTTATGATTAAAAGGAACATTTTTTACAGAATTTATTTCTGTACGGTTTTTTTTAATATCTATAATTAAATAACGAGAAAAAAAAGCTAATAGTAATAGAATAGAGTTATAGAGTTTTATATCCAAAAAAAAAAACATTTTAGATAAAACAAACCAATATTTTGGAATAGTTTTTTTTACTTATTAGTAATTTAAAATTATTGAGATGGAGCTTCTTTTTTATTCCAGTACTTGCAACTCTCTTCATTGCTGAAAAATATTAATAGATAATCATGGCAGGAATATGAAATTTAAGAATTTATTTATATTTTATTCAGCAGATGGCAGCACTACTAATATATTGCAGAATCCGTTATTATTTCTTTGCATTCTAAAATGAAGAATTATCGATATAAAACGTCAAATAAAGAAATATAATGTCAGTAGTGCTTTCATCTATATTGCTGAATATGAACTAATATTATGGTATGTTTTCATTACATATATTTTTATTTTCTTTAGCTTTCGATAATGTTTAATAAATATTTCAGAATACCAATTCTTGGAAAAAATGAAGTGAAATATTTAAAATTATCTAAAGATTTTTTAAAAACTAAATGTTTATAACTATATTTGATAATCAATTTTTTCTATGCATTTGGTAAAATTTTGAAAGGGGTTTGCTGTAATGTATCCAAAATAAACAAATTATTTTTATATGGTAGAGTGCAATAATACATTTTGTAAAAAATAAGTAAAACATTCTGCTTCATTATTTTCAATTAAAAAAAAATTTCTGATTATTACTGAATTAAAACATTGCCAATAGGCTGTGATTGCTTCAGTGATTCCGGTTGTCATTAAATCACATAAAGTTCGATTTTCATTTTTGGCAAAAAAAAAATTCTGAACATCATTCAAAACTTTTCAAAGATCAGCTACGGATTCAAATAACTTACCTTTCCTACAAACGTTACATACAATCGTTGTCCATATCCTCTACATTAGGAAGGTCCGGGATTTTAACAGTAAAGGGCAAAATTCGGACATTATTTACAGCAAGCAAATTTTTAACTCCATTAGTCAGGGAACTGATATTCCGTCAAGTCGAAAAATCCAGTTTTTATCACCTACCTCAACGACTTAAGGAAGGAAATATGAATTCAGGACTTGGATAAAATTTTGTGTTACTTTCTCCATATCCGACTGCCTGCCAAACCCTATAATTCTCTCTTTTAATATGTAGGGTAGAATAAATTATCCATTTATTACCAAGACTAAGTCCTTACTATTGGTAGTAAATTGAGAAGTATAAATTAAATTTTTCTTGTAAGAAAATGTAATGAAAATCTATTCTGAACTATCAGGTCATGTAGTTTTTAGACCAATGTATTGGATGTTCATTGTGCCTTTTAGTCCATTTAAGTTGACCACTTCTTTTTCTAAATACGAATTATTTTTGTTCTATATGCAGTTTTATACAGTTTTAATTAAATAATCGTGGCGTTTGAATTAGTTTAGCGATCATTTTTGTAAGCGACAATTTGGCCTTAATAGAATTAACTTAAAAGTTTTCTTCTAGGCATCAAGGAAAAAAGGAAAATGACGATTTTCAACGTAGTAGCATTACTTAATAAAAGTATTTAAAAATAATTGGACACTCTCTTTTAAGGTTTAAAATATCTTACAAAATGATTATTTTCAGTAGGAGTTTTTCAGTTTTTTTTTACACACCATGCATTTTTAAGCACTGCTTTTGAATTTTCATTAGTGTTAAATTACACTTATTTAAAATAAAAGAAGAAGAATCAAGCTGATGAAAAAAAAAATCTTTATGAATAGGATGAAAGTGCAAATTATAATTTATCAATGTGATCATTTCACTACTTTCTTCATGGAGCAAAGAAATGAAGAATATTCATTCATTCGCAACAGCAAGAAAAAGAATCTCCATTGTTTGAGATGTATTTTATGAGAAATGTCGTTTTCTTCGTTCTAACACTCCAATATATTTTAAATAGTTTTTTGGGGGGATTTTTAAGATTTTAAAGCATTATTGGTTTTGAATATAAAGTTTTGTTCTTCTAACTTATCTAAATATCTAATCATAGTACTTGAATTGTTTTGGAAACGTTTCGTTTTTTCATGTCTTGTTGAATGTTAAAACATTAAATTTTAAACATAAAGTAGAAACTGAAACTTCCGATTCTTCATGTTTCAGTTTTTAAAAAAAAAGATTATTTACCTTAATTTTTTCAGATACCGATATATTGATTCTGTATTTTCAATTATGTTATTTTCAATTTTTTTCATAATTTATTATTTGTTTACCCCATTTTACTATTAGATTTCATGTTGCAAATTAATTTTGAAAATAAAAATTAATGAAGTAGATTAATAAGTTATTGAATGTAATAGATTTTATATTTTAAGGAAATATAGATTTCTTCTAGGTTTTATTTTATATAAATTAGTATTTTCTTTTCATATTTTACATTATTTAATTAATTTATTTGGAAACCAAACTATTTAATCAAATTAATAAAAAATACATTTATTGGTGTTTTAAAAGAAATGTAAGGTTGTAGGAAATGCTTTTTCGTGTATAGATTAGATAATTCTACAATCTTGTCTTTTTATACAATAGATGGCGTAACGTTATCAACATTAAGGTATATTTTTGTGATCCTTCTTATTGGTGATTATTAGGTGTATTTTAACCGAATGTCTTATTTGTATGTGTGTTTGTTTCCATTTGTTTTGCCTTGTGAAATGTGGAAAATAATTAAATAAATTAATAATTATTTTCCAATTTAATTAAATAAATATTCCTCAATTTCGTCTCATATTATCTACATCATAATGAAGTTATAATGAGTGTCGCACCCTCATATTTCCTTTTAAAAACAAACAATTCTTTTAAAGCTAATGAATATAATGCCGTTGCCTTTGTCAAGGTGTGACTAACGAAACAAAGTGCTTTCATAATTTGAAAATAAGACTTTATCTTCTAAAGATTTTTTTCCATCTAATTGTGCATTACAAAAATTTTATTTCCTAACCGAGAAAAGATATACTAATAGCATAATTAAAAATAATATGCTGTGGATTTGTATCAATATCCTACCATTATATGGATAAATAATTCATAATTTAAAATTTGAATCTAAATTAAACAATATTAGAAACATTTTCAATGTGGAAATTATTTTTACGTAGGGTATATTAGTATAAAATAAAAAAAATTCCAAAAATATATAGATAATATAAAATAATATTCGAGAAATTTCATTAAAAAAGTATATTACTGCTTGCAAATTTTATTGAAAAATTAGATATAAAAAAAGAAAGAAAGAAAGAAGAAAGGGAAATCCAATTATGCATTTTTATGGTCTGTTTTTAAAAAATTATTCTTTCGGGATTTTATTTAAAAATTATTTATTTTAATCTATATTAAAATAGAAACATATTTTGATATAATTCCTTTTTATTATAATAATTCTTTTCTACATAATAATACAAAAAATACTGATAACTTTCATATAATACTGAATTAGTAAAATTATTTTTTTACATTTAGAACTTAAAGTAAATAAATGATTAAAATTATCTTTTTCATCGAAATGCTATCAAAAAACACTCTTGCATGTTGGTTTACAATAAATTATGTGTGGTAATTAAATAATTAAAAATTTTAATAATTACAATTTCATTTTTTAAATAATACATAAAAAGATTGCAGATCTTACTTTAGGCTTATCGAATGATATTTTCATATTCGCTTGAATATGAAATATATTTATTATTGTTTACAATTCAATTTTCTATAAATTATTGTCGAATTTTCTTTAAATGTAATTACGAACATATACTTCATTCTAGCGCTTCCACTTATTACAAAACCAAAATAAAAATCTGACCTGCATTCTCAAACTTGAATAATGCACTTTACGTAAGTAATATTTATCTACCTGAGCAAACATTTATCCAAGAAAAGCACTTGCTCCAGATAAGATTTTACAGAGAGTAGTAGCAAAAAACACGTGCAAACATTCTCTTCCCTATGTTCGTTTTTCCTATTCCTTTATATCTTTCACTGCATGTTCTGCAATCATAAGATTTATATTTCATTTTAAAATTAATAAGCTATATTACAAATTGAAATTAATGTTACATATTAACAGTTAATAATTAGTATTACATATGAATAATTGATAAATAGTATTGAATTGCATACTTATTAATAATTAGTATTGATTTCAACTTTTAATTATTTAATATCTAATGTTTTTAGCTTTTTTTTGTTCGGATTGAAAGAAATATACACTGGTGTGCAAAACTTAAGCAACAAGTGGTTTTTCGGCCACAGCTCCCCAACAAAGTATAAGATAGCCATGAAATTGCAGTATAATATGCACGTAATTCAGTAGAAAGACTACTTGTATGCAAATTTTAGAAATAAAACGTCGTAGGTGATGTAAGTGTACGTAAACCTTGTGGGTCGGCGCGCGCAGGTCAAAGCTGTGATAAAAGGATGAAGAGCACCGTAGTTAAAGACA
This sequence comes from Argiope argentata, assembly GCA_026289955.1. Classification (NCBI taxonomy): domain Eukaryota; kingdom Metazoa; phylum Arthropoda; class Arachnida; order Araneae; family Araneidae; genus Argiope; species Argiope argentata. The sequence continues at coordinate 16,523,096 of JAOUZG010002851.1, forward strand.
TTCGCTGCAAGTGCAAGTGATTTGTTTTGTGAAACACGTCTTCAAGAAATCATTTAGACGACTTTACTCGAGGAAGAATGATTGGGAAGCTTGAAGAGGGGCGTAGTGTGACCAGTGTCGCCGAAGAGTTCGGGATCAACAAAAGTGTTGTTTCTCGTGCTTGGAATGTCTTTAAAACTACTGGTACAGCTGTTCGGAAGGTTGGTGGTGGCCGTCCAAGGAAAACAACACCAACAGATGACCGTTACATTGTCGTACAGGCGAAAAGAAACCGTTTTCAGTCAGCGAGCGCCATATCTCAGCAACTGTGCACAGCCACAGGACGACAAGTATCAAGATTTACAGTGGCCAGACGCCTTCACAAAGGTGGCTTATTTGCTAGACGTCCTGAACGCTGCATACCTTTAAAAGTTAGCCATCGGCGGCACCGTTTAGAGTGGTGCAGAGAACACGAAACCTGGACACCTCATCAATGGAGTCGTGTCCTCTTCACAGATGAGAGTCGTTTTAGTGCTACAAGCGATTCTCTACGTCAGTTGATCTGGAGAGAGGTTGGAGCTCGATTTCATCCCAATAACATCGTGGAAAGAGATCGTTACGGTGGTCCTGGAGTTCTCGTCTGGGGTGGCATTATGTTGAACGGGCGGACTGAGCTTCAGATCTTCGACCGAGGTTCTGTAACTGGAGATCGCTACTGCAATGAGGTAATCCTACCCCACGTGCGTCTGTTTCGAGGGGCCATTGGACCAGACTTCATTTTTATGGATGACAATGCACGGCCACACCGTACTGCTAATGTTCAAGAGCTACTGGAAAGTGAAGATATCAGACGAATGAATTGGCCAGCTTACTCTCCAGATCTAAATCCCATAGAGCATGTGTGGGATGCATTAGGGAGACGTCTTGCGACACGACAGTATCCTCCTGGTAACACCCATCAGCTGAAAGATGCGTTAAAGGAGGAATGGAGACGTTTACCCCAAGAACTCCTGGATAATCTGGTGCTTAGCATGGAGAGACGATGCCAAGCAATAATTGCAGCAAGGGGAGGACATATCCCATACTAGAGAACATCTGCCAGTTGTACTTACGCTTCTTCAGGCAATAATGTATACCGCCACTATATGTCAAATAAAGCCTTTTTTTGTTCCATACCCTACTTTAAGCTTTATATTCATTTCTGCGCCATTATTCTTTCACTATCGTTTAAGTACAAAATAATGTACATCATATTCAAATTTCATGTCAATCGGTTGATTTCTTGTAGAGTTATGACAAAAAACGCACTTGTTGCTTAAGTTTTGCACACCAGTGTATAAATCGATTCAAACAACTCCAATATATTGAAATTAAAGGTCTCTTAAAATATTTTCCCATTTCGAATAATTCTTATTTAACAATATTGATGCAAGTAAAAAATATTCCACATATTTTCCATTCCTTACTTTGAATACAAAACCTATTTGAATAATTTTTTATGAAACCTAATTTATCATTGAGAGTTAACATACGAAATGGTATATAACCACATAAAACGAACAAGCAGATTTTACAGCTTTAGAAACCCAAAGCGTTGTGTTGAAACGATTCAGGGGAAAAGTTTTACTTCAACTTAAGAATTTTTTCAGTTTTTAACCCTGCAACTGTTATTTCTAATGCCACTTTCCATCAACGAGCTCGCTGATGAGATTCAGCGATTTTAAGCCGTGGGTGAATTTCTTCTTTTTTTTTTTACAAGAAATGCTCACTAGGATTAAAGAGCGCATTTCAGCTACTCATGCATCATATTTCCTTGCACATCCAAATTTTAGGGGTAGATGGGGCTCTTTCAAAGGTGAAGAATAACCTGACCGAAACAGGACTCAGATCCAAGATGCTCATATCATGGGGAAGAGGAGCTTTCCGTGTGTCGAGAAGTCAGCATTAATGGCATTAAATGTATTAAATCCTTATAAATCTTGTTTTAGTACAATGAACCTCATGTTTTGATGCAGTATAAGTTTTTAGACTTTAAAAGAGACTTTAAAAGTTTGCCAGATGACATATAACACGATAAAAGTTCACCAGATGACATTCTAAGGCATACAAAGTTGACGAAATGGCATTCTATGACATTAAAAGTTTAGCAATATGCATTTACAAAGTGAAAATTTTAGCTTCCTAAGCAGAGATTCTGTCTTAAGACAAACCTTAAGACATATTCCTTTAAAAACTTTTAGTTCAATAAAGTTTTAAAAAGAAATACTAAATTTTAAACTAAAAATGACAATAAGGATTTATTTTTAACATTCAAAATGTTTGGCTTAGTCACGGTGATCTCTAAATTCATTTCGAATGCTTATCATTCTTCTTTCTAATAAATTAGCGAAAATTTCTCGTTTAGATACGTTTTTTATAGATTTTCAAAGAGGAAAGGGGGGTATTAAATAAGCTTTATTTACCGAGCACAAAAGGTTCTGAAATTTCAAATTATTGTTTCAATTCCTACCGTTAGTTCTCCCTCTCCCTACATATATATTGTTAAAATTTTCAATCGTTCATTGAACACTTTTTTTTCACCATCTAATGTTCAAATACATTTTTGTAAACTTGTAGCGATGGACAGATGTTAAGACAGTTCTTTTCAAATATTAATCCAGTCATTTAATTTCATTAATTTTTAAAACTTTTAATAGAGTTTTAATAGTTTGTAATGAGAATTGAAATCAATAGGCAGTAGCTCGATGGGGAATAGGCAAGGATTTCGGGTTTTTTTTTTTCAAGGTGAAGAATGTCTGTTCAATTCTTACGAAAATCAATACTTTTTTGATAAATTATTTATATTAATTGCTATTATTCAATAAAAAATAAATAAAATAAAATTTTTCTTTATTCACTTTAGGAATTAACTTAATTTTTTTATATTACTTGTTTTGATTTAATTTTTATTATTGGCTAGGTATATACTATATTAACTATTAACTGTCGCATGGATTTAATGCATAATAAATTCATAGCGAATGAATTCACTGTGAATTTGCAAAATGATTGTCTTATAAATGTTTTATTAAAATTTTCCTTCCTTTGTAGTTTGACGATAGACCGGAAAAAGTAAGATCTTTATGAATTAAAATTCTTGGGGGGAGGATAGTGCATTTATTTTACAGAATTTAAGGAAATCAATTATTATATATATATTTTTATCTATTTATAAAAAAATAAGAGTTAAATCATTGAAAAATAAAAAGCATTAAAACTATCAAACAGTGAAACGAAGCTAAAATTCAAGAAATAATAATAATAAATGACTAGTTTAAATAAATAAATTAATAATATTTTAAATTTATGTTATATTAAAAATTTCAAAAATAATTATTTAATAATTGACAATATATTCTTTTATAAATGTCTTCGTTATACAATAAAATCTTAAAATTCATATTTAATTTATTTCCTTTTTTTTCTAAACAAAGGAAATTCCTTTTGATTTTTAATTGAATAAATAGTGCACCTATAATTTTATTTAGTGAATAGACTTTTTTTAAAAAAAATTACCACTCGCATTCTATCAATAAAGGCTTTAAGTATTAATGATTTTAAAGAAAACCATTTAGAACAAAAAAAGGTCATTTAGAATTTTTAATTTTGACATCGAAGGAGCCAAACCTAATCTTGACTAGGAATAATAATTTAGATTTTTTCTTATAGCAAATTCAAAGAACAGGGGAAAGAAATTCGAATTAAATCTACAGAATTAATAGATTCCATTATAAAATTGCTATTATAATGTCATCATGTAATTGTTTCTCTCCCCAAATGTAAATGCTTCTACGACCTCAGAAATGCGGTATATAAGTATTATTCCGTCGATACACTAACAATGCTCCAAAATTCTTTAGTGTTTTTGAATATGTGGCAAACCAATTTTGGCGCGTAAGCGATTTATTGGCGACCTTTTTTTGATTTGGCGAAAATGGTCGATGAGCTAATATGTATGTACCGAAAATGCTTATCATAGATTTTAAAGTAACCTATAATTTGAAATTACTGATTGTTTACTTTGGCCCAACATATCTGGCAATAACAAGCCACATCTAATAATTATACATTTCCCATTTGGTTCTTGACCAACCCCTTACTTCGAAGAAGATTGCGAAATTCTTTGGGATAATTTTCCGTGTCTAGCGCAGAAATTCCGGGCGCACTCAATAATATATGAACCTCAAAAAGATAAACTTATAAAAACTCCGAACATAAACCGTGTCACGGTAAATGGGTTTTACCACCTGAAGGTGAAAATCGAAAGTAATCAGGACGAATCACTCAGCCGTGAATGTTTGTAGGCCGAAGGGAAAAAAAAAGTTCCAACTAATAGATTAAAATTACGATATTTCTACTTTTATCCGTTTCCTGATTCGTGATCGTTTAAAGAACTGTTATGTAAATGTGGAGAATGTTTTTTATCACTAAACGATGTCGATTATAATTATCGCAAGTAAGGTCACGCCATGTTTCGATTCGTAGGAAGATTTCGCAGACTTAGAAGGAAATCGGATGGATAAAAATACTCATCATGCATTTCCTTCCGAGTCTCTTGCTACATTCTGGGATTTGTCTCGAATTAAAATATTTGGGATATTTCAAATATTTATGCATATGAGTTGGTTTTCAATTACTGATAGAAAATTTTAGTCCACATTTTTGTATAAAAAAAACATATTAGTTCAGATTCAAACACGTTTTTAAATGAAGGGATACGTTATGTAGTTTTTTTCGAAATGTATATATACATATTATAAAAGTTTATTATTATTATTATTATTATTATTATTATGAAATATAATAATAATCATGTAACAACAACAACAGCAATAATAATAATAATAATAATAAATAATAATAATAATAATAATCTGTATGTATATTTACATCTGAATGTATATATACATATATAATCTGAACTTTGCCCACTTATATAGAAATTAACACGTTTTAACTCTTAGCCATCACTGACCATACCATTCAAAGTATCCACGGCCGTAACCATGGTTTATATTATCATGTAGAGGAAAGGGGAGTTATAAAATGGAATGCATGTGAGAAAATTTTAGGGATATCCTCTGCAATGAGTTCATATTATGAATATGTTATATATAAATGTCAAGTCTTACAATAAAAAGCTTTTACATACATATTTTCACATCCGTATGAGAAAAAGTATTGCAATTGTCAAAAATACTCAACACATTTATTGTAATAAATGCATATTTTTTTGGATGCCCTTCAATCTAAAAATGCTTTTATGATTGTTTATTAATATATTGACTTAACAAAAGAAGAAATTATATAAACGGAATTTGTTATGCTGGCTTTACACCGGCATCTTGAAAGTTATAGTATATTTTAAAGTGTGACCTGCCGGCGTTCTTGCATAAGGATATCGCATCTTCCTCGTGATCTGGGCTTACTGTGTTCGAGTTCCGGTTAAGGCATGGTTGTTCTTCTGTGTATTATCTGTAAGGCGTGTAAATGCGACCCCCTGTGAAAAGAAGCTGTGCAAACGAATGCGATGAGTGTGCAGTTAAGTCGTACTCTTGGCCTTAGTTGGCGCTATTTCAAAAATCAGAAGACGTTCATTTGGCTTAAAAATCACTGATGGACGTCAGCGCATTTATCCAATGGCAAGTACCATCAGTAACAACAACAAAGTGCAACCTACATGGTCACATATGTTTGCATGTTCCAATAACTCTTACTAATGTTGATTATTACGTGTAAGAAATTTCATGCATAATTTAATTGTAAAAATTACAAATCACCTTTCGGATAAAATTCAACATTTCATTAATTGTGTTCCAATTCTATGTGCTTATGCTTTAATGTGAAGATATTTCTAGAGAGTAGGGCAAAGTTATGTATGAGAATTTTAGTATTTCATCTTTGTATAATCATTATCAATCTGTATTTTAATGTGAGGTAAATGTATCAGCATATATGTAATTTTATTATATATGCTTGAGCATGTTAACCCAAAAAATACAATAAACTGGATAAGACAGATTTCTTATGGGATTTTGATATGAAATCTGTAAATTTTGTTTTATAGAATATAAATGCAGCTGATCCAGGGTAAAGACTCCAAGATGTATTTTCGATTCATTATAATATGAAATTAAACAAATTTTTCACTGTATCAAGTTAATATAAAGGAGAGAAAACTTTTTCCTGCCGATTAAATAATTAATTACACTTTGCATGTGATTGGAATTTGGAATGATCTCTAGATTGATTTTATCAAGTTTAAGATTCAATTTGTGCATTTATTTGTTGAAGGTCGGTTGGGTGGTTTGAAATTTTGTTTTTTTTTTACAAGAACCAAAAGGACAGTTATACTGCACCACACTAGTTTATCTCTAATTCAAAGTCCAACAAAATTTGTTTGTATAAAAGTGATTTTAAAAAAACGTTGGTAAAACTATGAAAAAAAAAACACGAAAAGTCAAACTAAGTCATAATAGAGAAGAATAAGTCAAATTAAGGATTAAATAGAGGAATAAGTCAACATAGAGTCAATATAGAGAGGAATAAGTCAACTAAGTCAAATTAAGGAATAAAAATCAATATACTTTAAAAAGATAAAAAGGTTCTCGTGTGAATATCTGCCAATCAACAAAAACAAAGTCACTGCATTTGTTTTGGAGTAAAACAAATATTGAGCATTAAAATATGGGCATTCTAAAAGAACATGATAAACTGTTACTCCAAAGTCACCATGTCAATATTTTGGCAATTGATCGTTTAATAAAATATATCTATGTGTGAACCTAGTGTGACCGATTCTCAGACGAGTTAAAATTATATCATGTTTTCGATAGTTTAAAGAGGGTCAGCTTTCTATAATAGGCTTGCAAGTATGAAGTTTGTTTGGAATTTCCAAATCCCATTGCGCTAGTCGGTTAATGTAAAGACAAAAGATTTATCTTTTTCTTCAAATCGCATGCAGGTATGGGTATTTCTAAGAAACGAGTTGTGGATTTGGCAAAACTGAAAAGCCTCGAGAGATAGTCTTATGAAATAATTTTAATTTTTATATTATTTGGATGAGCCTGCCTTCGAAGTGATTTTAAAGATTGTAAAACACTTAAAGAATCAATATAAATTATAAAGTTTCCACTACGCCTATTTAAAATTTCTAACAAAGCATGCAAAACTGCACTAGTCTCAGCAGTAAAAATGGAACAGCATGAAGGAAGTTGAAAACATGAAATGTTATCTAAAAAAAACCACAGCAAACGAGGCATTGTTAGATTACTTAGATCCATCAATATAAACAAGAATGAAAGACTGATACTGAGATCTGTGTTCCAGGAATAATTGTTGATAGACAGTACCTGTTGTGTATTTGTTGAAGGAATCAATCAATAAAGATCAATTAATCGCGCATTGATTATGATTGGACCTTTGGCTTTCTGACAAAATCTTAAAACTGGATTACATTTATTGATGTATTCAAGACAAAATCAGAAATTTCATTCGTATAAGAAATAAATACAGATGCTTAATTCATAAAATTTGAATAAAAATTTCATTAAAGAAGTTATATCACAGAAAATAATTTTTTCATCAAAATTATTTAACACTAATATATACAAATGCTACAAACAGAAAACTTATAAAATTCAATAAAATTGATGATGGTTTTAATGATGTTATTGATGATATACAGTAGCCATATGCTGATGAGCATGCGTCGTTCCAAGGACAACACCACTGTCCTCTACCACAGCACTTGTATCCAACCTGGCAGCACTGGTGTGGCTTGCCGCAACACTCAGCATGTAAGTGCTCGCAACAATGGTCCTGGCAGCAGGTTCCGGTGCAGGTGAGTCTGTTGCATTGCTTGGTGTGATGTTGACGCCCAAATTCTGATGGTAAGCCAATGAAATGCTCGCGGCCTGCTACTTCAATTTCTGCTAGTAGAAACTTCCAGATCTCGCAACATTCGAATTTGTCTAGAGATACGGAACAGCATTGCTTGCCTTAAAAGAAATCGTTTACATATAGGCATTGTTTACATAAATTAAATTAAAAAATAATTTATTGTAAATTTCTTATTTAAAAGAAACGATATGCTGAAATACATTCTAACGTTTGTAAAAAATGTATTAAAGTTTTGAAATTTAATACATAGTTTATTCAAAGCAAATAAAATCTTAGCTAAAAGTTCCCAAATTTTTTAAAGTATTAAAGTGAATAATAAAATGAATAATACTTTTTTGAAAAGATTACGGAATGTTTTTATTAAAAGAAATGTACAGATATTTGATTTACTATTTACAAATTGTTCTAAAAGGTTAAATATAAACACAATATATCTTAATACTTTCTGAATGGATAATTGAATTAAAACCTTAAATATACATAGAACAATAAAATATGCGTTCGTTTTATATATTACAAGAAACAATTCACATTCCTTCTGTTAACAAATGCAGATTAATAAAATTACAATAAAAAGTTTGATAAATATTTCTTCCACTTTCATTATTTCTCTTATGAATATATCAGTTTTTTTTGAAGAGGGTTTTTGAAGAGGGTTATTTTTTGAAAAAAGTATCATTTACTACTAGTCTCCTATGATAATTTGAGGCTAAAGGTTTTTTTTTAAGTATTATTATTTTTAAAATTAATATTGCTGAATCTGGCTTCTACTAGGTAAAAAAACAGGAGACTGTTAATATTAAAAACATAAATATTTTATTTTTGTGATAGTGTGATTTGTGTGAAAATAATTATATTTACCCGTATATGATAGAATTTTTTTTTTCAATTTGGTTAAAGACTTTATTATAAAGATACAATATGACTCGAATAAACTTATTATTACTTTAAAATTACATTTAAAAAATTAAGTAAAAATTCTTGTGTAGCTTTTGCATTATTTTAAAGAAATCTTTGCTTCTGTAAATTTCCCATTTGCTTTTAAGTTGCTATTACATTATATTAATTCTAACATAAGTCAAAAGTTTATCAAAGACTGATATAATTAAATAAAATCCATATTAAGGAAGCATTTCTAGGAATTATTGGTTCACTAAAAGCAATTAAAAGCTTATAAGTATGCTAAAAGTATTTAATTGCTTAGTAGTATACACTCTATCAACGTTTAATATTTTTAAATGTTAATATTTATTATTTATTTTTATTATCTACTTCTTATTTATAATTTATTTTCAAAATATTTTAATATATATGCATTTATTAAAACCAGTTATAAATATATTTGAAATTTAACTTCCCTCTACTAAGAATAAAATAGAAAAATGAAGTACGAAACTTTATGTCTCTTATTTTTCCTTTATTGTTTTTCAAATTTGATAAAAAAAAAAGACGGCAAAAAACTTACATAACATATATGCATTTAAGCAAAAAATGTTTTAATTATAATATATCATTAAAATCTATTAGAACCGATTTTAGCAAAAACAAAAAAAAGTTCATATGCATATTTTTCGATTATGTTAACTTAACCGAAAATAACTATAATCAGAACTCTACATTTGTCATAACAATTAAAATGCTCTTAGTTTCATTTATTAAGACTTAATTTAATCCTTCTTACGATTAGAAATAAATGCATTTAAATATTTCGTAATTAAATGTTCAATAATAGTATTAAGGAATTCATAATAAATGTACCGTTTTATTGTTGAATTTACTTAGTGGATATAAAAAAGTATAGAAATTTCTACTTGTCTCTCTTTTAATTGATTTTGACATTGAAATAATTTAGAAAAAAATAGAATTTATGATTTTATTGAAAATCTACCTAATGTTTTTGAAAAATCACGAATAAAAAGGGCATTTAAATTATACTGTATTCAAAATATACTCGAGTATTACCGATTAAACTTCGGTTTTTTGCTTGCGTCTGGCTTTTTCCGTTAGCCAGACGCAAGCAAAAAACATCGCCAAAGAGATTTAGAGGAATTCTACATTTTTTGGCGAATTTTCATTTTAAAACAACTAAGAAATTTGGCGGAATGCTACCTTATTTAGAGATTTTTTTCTTTCTCCTGGTTAACAGAAAAGTACCAAATATTGTTTAAAAAGTCATCGTAGAGTGAAATAACAATTTATTAATATGAAAAGAGAAATTTATGCGGAATCCACTTCGTTATTTTACACGCTTATTATTTATTCATATCACGAGTATTATTCATTATTCATTAATATTGAAATACGTTCCGTTCATCATTTTTGAATTATAAAACAAATATATTTTCAAACTACATTATCTAATTTAAATATTAATGAATCCTTTTCTACGAATTGATTTCAGAAAGTATTACAGTGTTAAAAAAAAGACGTAGATTTCAAATTCCAGGCGCATCTTATCAAACTTCCGAATATCAACTGTACTTAAAAATGAAAGATTTTATAAAAATTCTGAAGTCAAATCTAATTTTTTAACTGCTTTAAATAATTTTAGAAATGCATAATTTCATTTATAAATGATATATCTCATTTATTAGTATGTTCAGTTTTCAAAATTAAAGCATTTAAGCAAAATTGAGTCCGATTTTGTTTGAACAGTTAGAAATCCCTTTGCACCATTATGTACCACTCGGGGGCTTACAGAAGTAGACAATACATGCCAACACATACAGAACAACTACTAACGCATCACATTCACTTGCACAACAGCTTTTTTCAGGAGAGGGGAGAGGGTGCACATTCAAACATATCACAGCAATGCCCGAAAAGGGAACTCGAACCCAGGAAGCCCAAATCACAAGGAAGACCCTCTACCCCTATACTAGGATGCCGATATTGAAAAAAGATTGAATTTGTTGATTTTTGTTATATGTACTTAATTTTTGTAATTACACTATTTATTCCAATCAAAAGGCTAAAATAGAAAAACAGAAAAAAATTTATATAAGGAATAATATTGCTCGTTTCCTTTAAAATAATCATGCTCCTTTTTTACGGTGCGTTTTATTTGAAGAGTGGAATCACAGTAAAATAACCGGAATTTTATTTCTACGAAATTTGCTCGTTATAAAGTTGGTATTAAACATTCTTTGCAAGATATATGCTTATTCAGTCAATCAAAACATCATAGCATTGTTTGAGTTTCAAGGAATCTGTTCAACACGATTACAGGAAGTAACTTCTAATATCGAGAACTTTTAGCAGTTATAAAAGATACTGGAATACTGTAATCTATCTCACAATATATAGAGAAGTGTTCGACATCGGTGGTTATTTCGACATCAAAGTAAGTCTACAAATAGACTTTTTAACTTTTAAAGTCCAAATAGCTTTTAAATTCAATTCATTAACTTTACAATGCATAAATTGCTTTTTTTAAAATGCCTTTTTTCACAATGGTTACTTTTATATGATAGCCAGTAAATTAATAATTACGTCAAATCAAGTTCAAAGTGCTCTTCAAAGCACCAATGAATGAAGAATTAAAAATTAATGTTTTTTTTCACTAGAAAAGGAGTTTTCAAAGTTTAAATTATATTTTTAATCAAAGATTGATTTTTTAAAATTCGTAATTGAAGTTTTTAAGTTCTCATTCAATTTCGAAGCATTTTATTGCATAAGAATTACTTTTATGTTTTTGAAACTGGAAAATATACTGCACTTTTTACTAACATGAGTTTTAAATTTATAAATTTTCTCTAATTGTAATACATTTTTAAAATATTTTTTATATGTATTTCGCATTAATACTTGTTATATGTTCTTGTTTCTGTGCTTATAAATACCCCATTCAGACGATTTTAAATTTTAAAAAAGTAAAATAAATTCTGAAGTATTACCTATTAAGTATATTCTAATTTAAATTTCGAACCTGTTTTTAATTTTTCAAAAAGTTAGAAAAGGAGGAACATAAAAATATTTTTCAAAATTTAACTGAAACTTAATATTTAAAGTAGACTTCTACCCCATCTACTATTTTATGTAATATTTAAAGTTAATTCACTTGCCTAATATGGTTTAAATCCTGATGATGATGTGATTAAGATTAAAAATTCAAATATAGATTTAATTCTAACTTCAACTTTTCAATTATCACTAATTTGAATATATTATTTTATTAAAAAATAAAAAGCAAGCAATTCCTTTTAATGCATCAATAATATCCCAAAATCAATTTTTGTATTGAATAGAGCTATTACAAAAATATAAAACTAATAGTGTTTGCTAAATTACACAAACTGTAAGTTACAAATTTAGGAACCATTTACAATGTCTTTAATACAACTAGCGGCCTGAGAAAAATGCTTTGTGAATCAAATTTTTAAAGTGAATTTTAATTATTTGGTCTTTATAATTTTAATAAACGTTATTTTGAAAGAATTTTTGTATTCAAAGTATATTAAATTAAGAATGGATTCTATTGCGAAATAATAACTTTTGGAGTCCAATTTAATTAATTTTTAACATATACATGTCTGGTACATTGATTTGTCACGTGTTTATGTTGGCATCCTCGAACATTATAAGAATAAGTTTTGAAACTGGTTAACAAATTTTATAGAAAGATAGCTAATTAAAAAGAAAAATGCATATAATGCTTGTTTAAAACTTTCACATATTTCTTACTTTGGTTGGGAAGATAAATATTTTTATTTTTAACAAATTATCAATTACTTTACATAATTTTTAGAAATAAATGGAGAAAATGATTAAAAAGAATGATGCATAAGAGGTAATAAATTATTAATAAAAATACCAAGCCCGGATTAATAACAAAAATTATTAGAAAAAATATAAATAACGTGCGCAATACTTTATTCCGCTGTTTTATTTTTATAGCATGGCATGCACTTAAAACTATTCATGCTGTCATTCAAAATCTCAAGTTTGTTCTGGCACAGCAGTGAGTTCAATAACCAGAGGCATCGTGTACGACAAGATATGAACTATAGAAAGTTGAATGAAAACAATTGAGTGCATCAACATTAAATGTATTTGAGCAATAATTGTTATAAATATACATTGAATGTTAGAATATTAATTTCGATAAATAAGTGTTGAATGTTCGATGATAAATACGTGTTGAATCTTTGAGCATTAATTTATGAGAAACACGTGTTGAATATTTGAAGATTACGTGTGTTAAATACGAGTTGAATCTCTGAACATTGATTGTGATAAATAAGTGTGGAATCTTCGATTATTGATTGTGATAAATAAAGATGCTTATGAATTATTGTATTTCTTTAGTAAGATATCTTCCACCGAATTCTTTACTTTTAATTTTGGATTTTTTTTTCTTTTTTAGATACTAGTGTTTTGATATGGACGGCGGAGCAATTTTTGTAGAATCTGAAGGTTCGGAAATAAGTATATTTTCTTTATTACTTTAACAATCAGAATTAAATAACTTTTTTGCCTACCTTTATTTCATGCTGATACAAAAATCCTTACTTTAAAATATGTCATCATACTTTGTATTGTATATTATTGTGGAGCAAGGGACTACTTGCAATAGATATAAACTGCAACACGAGAGTTATGCAATACCTTTTTAGAATTTTAATCTGGATTTTCCATATAATGGCATGATTCTTATGTATAGTATATATTGTCAGTCAATGCTTAGCTGATTATTTTTTTCCTAATTACAACATTTTTTTAAATAAATCAACAAAAATGATCAAAACTATGTAATAAGGCGAGTTGTAAGATATTCCAACTTGCGAGATTTATCTTGATATGAATATGATTCAAATAATTCTGATTTAAATATGAGTAAACGTCTTCAAAGATAAAATCTCTCCCTCAAAGTATTCACCTATGAAAGAGTCTTACTAAAATTGCTATTACTAATTGAGTCTAAAAAGACTCAATTAGGATCTACTTATCAAAGGATCTACTTATTTGAAAAAGAAAAGCTTTCATATATTTCAAAAAAAAATTATAAAATAAATATATGGAGCGCAAATATTTAGTAAAAATATGTTGAACTTTAAGCAATTACTGTCATGGGTCTAAAGATTTTTCAAACTTCGAAAAATAGAAAAATTAGTGACTTTGTTCAACTTTGTGGGCCGTGGTGGCCTGGTGGTAAGGTCCAGGCTCTTGTGCTCTAGAGTTTCAAGCTCGACACCCGATTCCATCGAAGACCGTTGTTTAAGGAAATTAGCTGCACGTTAAATCCATCATGACCAAACGTCCTTCTGGTGGTGCGGTGTATAGAAGAAGTGCCAGTTGAGGTGCCATCCTCGTCATCTGACCGGGGTTTAAAATTACGAGGTCCGTCCCGAAATAGCCCTAGTGTTGCTTTTCACGAGATGTTAATATAACTAAACTAAATTACTCATCTTTATTTAACTGGTCTTAATTTATGCCTGTAAGAACAGAGTTTTTGAAATTAAATTTTCTCTTTCAGCTAGGGAATAACACTTTTAAAACTTTTATGTTTTAAACGTTTTGTTTGACGCACTACATTAACCCCTTAATCGGTTTTTTTCCTTACTATTTAACAAGATGACACCTTCTATTTTGGGAATATTTTCTTGTTTTCATTCAAATGAAATTCCATGGAATACTTGGCTTCTCTACGTATTCGAAGTCATTTTACTATTGAATTATAATTTTTTATGAATGATTTATTTTTTTGTTTACGACTACCAAAATTCGATAAATCGATCCACGTTCGGCTTACGGGCAAACCGGTTAAGTGGTTAATGTTTTTGTAAATTAATTACTAGTTAACCAAATAATTTAATTATTTTTATATACTTCCAGCGCCTCTTGAAAGTAAATTGCAAGGGCTGAAATCTAAAATTTTATATTATTTATGAATTAATTATAAATTAAAAACTAAAAATTTAGATAACGTTTAAAACTTAAAAAATTCTACTCATACCTCACTGATAAGTGATAAAATAATAACTTACTGACAAGTGAATATATCTAAAAACATTTTTTTTATTCAAAATCTTAATTGAATCTGGTATTTTTGTCTATTTCAGGTCGCAATGCTGTACAAGGTTATATCGATATAACAGTAAAACGATCCTCAGATGTCAACGAACTGAATTTAAACAATAACAACCGCTCTGACGTACACATACCCAGACGATACAGATTCTGTCTTCTTCCTCTGGTTATCATTTTCGAAATTATTGAGATGTTGGTTATAACAGGAGCATTCGCTCTCATTATTGTGACTTCAAGAATATTGACAATGAACGCTGGCTTAGCGAAAACAATAAACACGGAATTCACCAAAGGTGTGCTGGTCTTAACATTCTTGCTTTTTGCTCAAAAGTGGAGGAAGTTGTTACCAGTTCTATCGATTGGTTGTTACTTTGCCATTGCTGTAGTCTGTTTTTACAATGTTTATCTTTTTTCGACACTCATGTCCTGTGATAACGATAAAAGTATAAATTGATATCCAATGTAATATATATGAAGTCTTTATCTGAGAATGAATATTATATTATTTCAGTAAAAGGGAATTATGTATCTAAGAATCTTCTATTACATGACCTTAATCATGACTCATATTGAAATTGTTTAAAAAAAATGTAATATTTATCGTTCATGTATTTGATGTGCTTCTTTAGTATATATTAACATTCATGCTTTATATCACATTCATGATATATTCAGTATGTATCATATTCAGTATATATCACATTCATGAAGGAATAGATTTAACAAAATTTGTAAATCATCATTGCAGGTAACTTATACCTGCAATGATGATTTACAAATTTTGTTAAATCTATTCCTTCATGTAACTAAAATCATGATGTAATTCAATAATAATGATGTAAATAATTAATGTTAGTGACTGGTACAAGTAACTATAATCATAACGTAACTAACATCATGTAAGATAAGTATTTCACAAAATGAAATATTTATCTTTCGTGTAGTTGATGTGCTGCTTAAGTATATATTAACATTCCTGTTTTTTTAAAAATAACTGCAATGATGATTTATACAATTTTTTAAATCTATTCCATCATGTAACTAAAATCATGATGCAATTAATTAATCATGATGTAAATAATTAATGTTAGTAATTGGTACAAGTAACTAAAATCCTAACGTAACTAACATCATGTAAGATAAATATTTCACAAAAAGAAACATTTATCTTTCGTGTATTTGATGCGCTGTTTTAGTATGTATTAGCATCCATGTGTTTTCAGATACCTGCATTGATGATTTACAAATTTTATTAAATCTATTCCATCATGTAAGCAATAAGAGGTACTTGTTTTGTGTTTTTAAAGATACTGTCTTTTTTGTTATTAACTAAATTAGATAAATTTGTATTAGCATTTTAATTTTTGTGGCCTTTCGAAATGGTTTATTCCCTGTATTTGTAAAAATATATGCTAGAATGTTCCCCCACCTCAGAAAATCAGATTAGATAAATTTGTATTAGCATTTTAATTTTTGTGGCCTTTCGAAATGGTTTATTCCCTGTATTTGTAAAAATATATGCTAGAATGTTCCCCCACCTCAGAAAATCAACTTTTTATAGTTTCGTGGTGTTTTTATTTTGCATTATTTTCTTTGTATTTGGTTTTTTTTCAGACATCGGTAAAGTTATTTAAAGATCTTTGCTTTCTGTATGAATGCTTTCTGTTATAGTACACATTATGAATTCAAATGATGCTTTCGATTTATTTAAATTCACATACAAATATATCATTGACATAAAAATATATATACACTTTGTTTGGTTAGAAATAGTTAATTTTACATGTAAATTTGTTAGCAGTTAAAATAGGTGACGTTAAATTCTTCATTTATTTCAAGGAAATTTATATAATTAACAATACAATTTTGGGGTTTTTTTCTCAATATAATAATTTAATTCATTGCTTTTTACTCTATTCTTTTCAATACAAAAATTTAATAATAAAAAGAATAATTCTTTGGAGTTCCATTCATACTTGATTAAATATAAATGATAATATCTGGGACTATAAGAAAACTTAAAATTTGTAATTCTCTAATAATTTGTTTAGTAACTTAAATAATATAATATACAATTTTTAGTAAAATTACTTTTCCAGTTAAAAATATATGTTTATCTTTAGAACTTAAAAGTAATCTACTTTGACCCGTTTAGACTGGATTCTTTTTCATAATCAAGAATTAAATAAATATTATATGTCTGGACGTCATTGTCAATTGTAATTCAGTTACAGTCTTAGTTAAGATATTTCAGTGAATCAGACAGATTTTGAATTATTTAGATGTAAGCTAAATAACAATACCAGGATATTCAGATGTAAGCTGAATACTGCTTACTTCGTTGAAATAACTTCTTCATTTAAACAGAATAAGTAGTAATAAAAGAATAAGTAAAAGATATGCAGTTACATTTCTTTTTGAAGTCTTTGAAAAGGAAATTAAGATAAATTCAGAAATATTTGTATGAATTTCAATTGATTTTTAAGAGTAAAAACGAAATCATTTAAAAGTAGGAAATGAAGAAATTGTAGTCATTAGCTTCTTTTTAAATTTTTTGCAATTGAATAAGCGGCGTTTCTTCTTTTTGAATCTTTTTTTAAAAAATAGCTAACATTTAATGAAGAAAGCTTTTACAATCATTCTTAATTAAATGGCATTTTTAATAAAGAAAAATCGTTTTAATCGAATAAGCAAGAAAAACCTTCCAGGAATTTTTATAATTCTATAAAAAATATTAAAATTAATAAAATACTTCAGTCTACAATAGAAAAAAATGGGACAATTCATAAGACAATTAACTGACAAAAAGATTTAGAAACGTGAGCTGTTCGACTTATCTTTTTGAAAGATTCAAAAATTTGTGTCATTTAAATCAGCCAATATTTTAAAACACTTCCATTTTCGGTGAATATTCTTTGGATTGTGAATAAAACTTTCAGTTATATAATGCACACGCACACGCAAACGCACACACACACACACACACACACACACACACACACACACACACACAC
>JAOUZG010002851.1:16548682-16562569 GCA_026289955.1 Argiope argentata
TATAAGAGATAATAAGCGTTAATCTTAGATTTTTTTATACTATTAATATGAACTATTAATTATTCAACATATATATATATATATATATATATATAATCTCTTATGAATGCTTATTATAAAAGATTTAGATTGAATTTATAATTAAAAATAAAATATATTATCTTGCGTGTTCGATAAGAGGTTTAATAAAGTAAGAATTAGTATAACAGTTACTTATTTTCAAGTTTCGTTACACACAAACATTATACATATTAAAGGTGGAAAGATTTAAGGATATACAAATTCGAGAGTAAATCAAATTACTCAGCACATGCCGTTGCCTGATCTGAAAGGAATCATCGCCACCAGGCATCTAAGGGCACTGTTACGATTAGTGTGAAAAGAGCGGCTATAATTTAATTTAAATTCTTGCCCTTTTTAAAAATGTATAAAGCTTTCTTTCTGTTAAATAAAATAATTCCAAATTTTTGTGTGTGAATGTTTGCCATTATGTATTTATAACAGTAAGGGGGCTAATCTTTCCCTATATACAAAATGTAGAAAAAATTTAATTAACAATTTTTTGTTAAATTTTCCTAATTTTTGCTATCATATATTCAAAGTAATGCAATTCAAAATATTCAAAGTAATTTAACATTACCTGCCTTTTAAAATTCGTTCACAATTGATAGAGATTTTTAAAGAAATTAAATTTGAAAACGGTTTTCTGATTTAATTGTTAATGCAAAATACTTTTTTTATTAAAGATGATTCCACAAAAGTAAATGTTAAAATATAGAACTTTTCCCTGTAAAAATAATAATTAAAAATTCAAGAAGTCGTCTTCTTTTAAAATCAATTATTCAGTTTTAATAAAATTCAAGTTAAAAAACCCGAGCCGTTTTATAAAAGTTTTTCATAGATTAGAAAATTATATACCTTTTGCAGCATTCACAAATTTCTTTTTCAAATGATAACAGTTTTCTTCTTTTTAACGCTAATTTTAGCAAATGTATTTGAATCTTTAGGCAAAAGTTGCAATTCAGTAATGAGTTTGATTTAATTGAGGATTAAACTAAGGATTTTAAAATAATACAATAGAAGCAAAAAAAATCTACTTCAAAGAAAATGGAATATTTTCGAATAACTAAAAATGGATGAAAACATAAATTTTTTCTTTTTATTGTTTTATCGCAAATTTCTATCTGCATATTTAAATAAAATTACCTTTTAAACTGTATTTTTCGACAAAATGAATATTTGAAGAGTATAAAGAAGAAAATGCATGTGAATGACTTCCTTTTAAATAATATTTTATTTTTAAGCTAATCAAATGGAATTGATAGTATGAAATTCGAATGAATACTAAAGGAAAAGAATAATTTATGTTCGATTTCTTTTTGTAGCTAGTTAAAAATCAATTTTAGTTCAGAAAAAGTTTTAAACAAATTCAATGCATGGGTTTTAAAAATTTCTAAAAAAAATAATATTTAATTGCAGTTATAAAATAATGTCCGTTTATGATCCAAATAAGTTTGTATAAAATTATAAGAAAAAGTAATCGAAAAAATTAAAAATTTAGTCACCCGAAATAAAAGAATGTTTTAAAGACAACAATAATTACAATATTAAACTTTTTTTAAAGATATTTAAATGTTTACATATGAGTAATAAAATTCATAATCTTAAGTTTATAATTCGCAAAAGTTCATATTCGAGTTTACTGTCTCTTTAATTTTCAAAGTATAAAAAATAATTCATTCATTGAACACGCTTGGACTTACCATTTGATTGTGGTTGTACATACGAAAATTCTGGATGATCACAATTTACGGCTAA
This sequence comes from Argiope argentata, assembly GCA_026289955.1. NCBI lineage: Eukaryota > Metazoa > Arthropoda > Arachnida > Araneae > Araneidae > Argiope > Argiope argentata. The sequence continues at coordinate 16,550,501 of JAOUZG010002851.1, forward strand.
GCAAATTAAATATTTCTTCTCTCTTTTCTGTCAGAAAGCGTATTGTGTCAAAATGAAAAATTTCTATCGGTTCGTTCTTATCGTAGCTGATTCTGATAAGAAATCAAATAAGAAATGTTATGTTGAACAACATGGTCGCTATCTCTTACAAACTTCTAATCTCGGAACTCGAAACAACCGATAACAAAGAGTTTGGAGTTCACGAATTATTGAACAATGTGCAAATATACATAGGTACTTGTGCTACGAGATAGTTAAACAGAAAGCAATAGCCGGAAGTTTAAAGAAATATGCCGCAGTGAAGTTAATTTTGTTGCACTGAATAATTATATTATTGGTCAATCTTAGATAAATATTAATTTATTATCATGTCAGAACATGATGTTTTGAAATGAGGTTGGGGCGTCAACAAAAATATTTAGGCAAAAAAAAAATCCGTTCGCAAAAAATAAAAACATTGTTCTCTGCAAGAGCATCTTAAAAAATCAGCTTTTAATAACGCGTTGCCATTGAATTTACAAAAACTCCGATTTAAAAAATAAATTAAAGGCTACAGCAAATAAAACCTAGAAAGATGTAATTTTAAGCAATCGATTATATGAAATGAAATAAATAAGAAATGTAACATTTTTTAGACAATAAATGCGAGACAAAGTTTTTTTTGGATCGCTTGCAATACTAAAGTGACTCATTCTATCAAACAATTAAAATGAATAAAAATATAATTTAATTTCCCTGAGCACGTGGTGCTTGGCTGTTCAAGAAATTATATTCTGACATCATACATTGAAATATGCAAAGTAGATTTCATTTAAATATTTTTATTTTAACTTATTCTGATTGGCATTACTTTTCAAAATCATATGTCAATAATGACCTTATAACTGTCCAAACAGCCTAATCTACTATACTATATTAGTAGGAAGAAAGTAATTTAAAAAAGACAAATGAAACAGATTTGGATGGCATTTATAGCTAATATTTCCTGGTATCATGTTTAACTACATTGAAAATATTTTCCATCATCCGGCTTATACCAATACTTTCGGGTATATTAGTGTTGAATAAGATTTTATATAGTAGTTTGCTATGTAGTAAATCTGTAGGGAAATTGTTTTATGATGGGATATAGCTTCAGCATCTTGCAATTTTTTTTATCGGGAAACATTTATTTTCTTTATGAATTTAATATTTTACTTACTCTTTAAAAATTATTATTTTTTAAATGAATTTCATCAAAAATTTAGATTTAAAAAATATTGAACAATGTGATTCAGAAAGCAATATAAAGCTAAAAAGTAAGCAATTATATTTGGAAACGAAAACTTCTAAAAGATTCATAATGTAAAAATTAAAATATATATTGTAAATGAAATTCTCATTTACTTAAATATATTCTATGTGGGACTTCGTTTTAACAACTTTAGTTTTGTTTTCAAAAGTTTCGACATTTAGTTATATTTATTAATGCTCAGTTAAAAGTGATATCTAAAAATGTTTTTATTAATTATTTTAAAATTCAAAATCAAACTAATTTTAATAAATAGGCTGTATAAAATATGATTTTTCTTTACCTATGCGTTATCTAAAATTATATTAAATTTATAATTTTAAAATTTAAAATCAAATTATGTTCAATAAACTTTTTAAATAAAAAAATATTTTTTTTGCCAATATATTGTTAAAGGCGTTATCTAAATATATATTTTAATTATATATTTTTAAATTTATTTAAAAATTGTTAATAAATTGTTGAATAAATTGTCTGTATAAATTATGTATTTTCTTCACCATTGCCTGATTAAAAATGTTATCTAAAATGATTTTTTATTTATTATTTTAAAATTAAACATCAAATTAAGTTCAAAACATTACCTGTATAATAAATAAATATTTATTTACCACTGTCTGATTAAAGGGTTTAAAAAAATGCTTATTTATTATTTTAAAATTGAAAATCGTACACGATTCAATAAATTTTCTGAATTAAATCTAGATTAATGTCAAATTTTCAATTAAATATTCATAGTGAAACTTATCAACAAAGCTAATTTATGTCAACCCTCAGTAGAAAAATCTTAAGGGGAAAAAAACAACTAAAGCAATTAAACTTGTACTCGTAAACTGTAATTCATTCACATCGTTTCACTGTTTTCATTGAGTCACAATAGAAACTCACCGGTCAACCAAGTACAATGTATTTTTCGCAGGAACTGGACCGTTTCTTTTTACATGGTTGTTTTTGGCCGCAATGAATGGAAATAATGTGAGAAATGTTCATTTTGTAACAATTTGACTTCATCAACCCATTCGTCCCATTAAATAAGCATTAGTATATTAGCGGAGCAAAGAATTGCTAAATGAATAATTGTGATAAATATTTCCTGCTCAAAGCAAAAAGTTCCATTAAAAATTATAACATGAATCAATTTGCAAAAAAAAAAAAAAGAATAACAAAAGTTGAAGAAAGACGATTTCGACCTTCTATACTTTTGGTGTTCGGATTAGATAATTTTCGGATTCTAATTATATATAAAAAAAATCTGTCAGATTTGTGAATGTTTCATATTAGGGAGAAGTTCATTAGAAAAAAATATACTAATAATTTATAACAACAAATGTTAAATAACTTAAATAAAATAAAAAATAAAAATAAGTTAAATGACTAAAATTATAGTAATTTAATAGAATCAAAATTCACTCTGAAAAATATTACAGAAAAAAAAAAAAAAAAAAAAAAAAATTACGCTATAAACATTTGATATTACAAAATATCAAAATCTATACTGCATTTTATTGTCTTCGTCACTGAAACCATTATTAAATTACTGTTATTATTTTATAATGGTTTCAGTGACAGTAAAAAGACAATTATAATGGTCAGTTTGAACTGCTGAAAACATCATGTTAAAAAAACAGCCCGATTGATACTAAATTATTTAGAATCTGATATAGATTATAACACATTAAAAATACCATGTTAAATAACATTAAAATCTGAAAAGTTAAATTTTATTTTGCTATAATTGCTTTAAAAATAAAAAGGCTAAAAACAAAGCACATGAAATTATTTATATTTCAATTATAAGTTAATGCATTGGTAAAATCAGAATACATTTAAGGTTTTGCGTCAGATGCTATTGCTATTTAGACATTTTCAACTATGAAAAAAATTCCAGTGAGAAATTCTCAAACCCTAAGATTCTGAAAAAGTATTTACAATTCTGATCATAAATAATTCAAATTTGGTTGACAATTATTATATACATATTAAAAGATTGTAAAATAATAATTAATCTAAACATTAAGAGCATGAATTACATTAAATCAGAAGTTACACACTTAAATTTGACATGAACTAAAAATAAAATTGCTCTAAAATGTTATCAAAATCATGAAGATGAGCTGCAGATTTTAGGAAGCTAGAAAATGAAATGACAAAATATATTTTAAAATTATTTTTTGAACTTTTCTTAAAACATGAAAAAGTTATCGTCTTATCGCTTATAATGCATTCATTTACTGTATTTTGTATACAAGAAAAGTAGAAAGAGAAACGTCAAAATAGTAATTAATTTTATTACAATATTTTATTACACTTTTTTCATTCATTTATTACACTACTTTTACATTTACACTACACTATTTTACTACACTACACTTTTTTACACTATTTTACTACACTATTTTTACACTTACTTACACTATACTTTTTTTACACTTACTCACATACCCTTTTTTATATTTACTTAAACAAGATACTTTTACATAGTTTTACCTTTACTTCCACTACACTTTTTTGTACATTTTTACTCTTGCTTACACTACACATTTTTTACACTATTTTTACACTTACTTACACTACACATTTTTTACATTATTTTTACGCTTACTTACTCTACACATTTTTTAACACTATTTTTACATTATTTTCACTTACTTATTATTACACTTACTTACACTACATATTTTTTACACTATTTTTACACTTACTTACACTACATACTTTTTACACTATTTTTACTATTTCTTACACTACATTTGTTACACTATTTTTACATTTACTTTCACTACATACTTTTTACACTATTTTTACAATTTCTTACACTGCAACTTTTTTACGCAATTTTTTCTATACTCTCTTACATTTTTCAGCCCTTTATAATTAGTTTTGTGATTGACATTCGATAAATAATTTAACGCGTATATGTATGTTATTCATTCGAAATATTATTTAATTATTCTTAGGTACTATAACGTTAGCAAAGATAAATTTACATCTTAAAAGGAAAAAAAGAGAGAATTCTAAGCAATTTTTAAATAATTAACCACAAAAAATATTCATATTTTTCCTTTCATCACCTACACGCAATAAATCCCTTTAAAACAACCAAAGTGAACCAATTATTGTTCTACAAAGTTCCATGCATATCTACAATCTTGCCACACTTTCCTTTTTTATGTCAATAGAGTTTTGGGTTTCCGATTCAACGGAAAAACTAGAGTTTTGGTTTCACGCTTCAGCGGTGGGACGCTTTCGACTCGGTAACCCATGAATAAGCAACACGTGCTATTAAACAGTTTAGATTTAACACTAATTGACCGTAATCTTCCTCTCTATAAAAGAAAGTCAAAATTGACCGAGTGCAACATTTTTTTGTGAGTTGCCGGTTCGAGTTAACCTACCTTGATTGGATTATTCCCATTGGTGTGCCAACATGTTAGCAAAAGTAATATTTTATGCACTTAATATACTCTGTGTTGCTGCTGCTTTCATTAATTTGTATTATTTAGATATTTTAAATACTTTAAAGTATTTTTCTCTTAATATTATGGTATGGAAGGCTATGAAAAGTGATATTTTGCAAGATGATGATTTACATTGATATTTGTAAGTGAAGATAATATGGAAATTTTTTATTAAGGAATAATTTTATTATATGTAGTTATAACTAATTCATTCTTATGAAAACTTTTAGTTCGAATTATCTAAAAAACTATGATAAAAAATTATAAAATATATGTAATAATACAGTTCATAATTTGTTCACACTGATTATTTCATGCAATTCATGCATTAATAGCTAAAAGAGAATCCTTGTTTAGAGATTTTATATTAAATTTTTAATTATGAAATAAACATTTTCACTTATTTTGCAAGGTGATGATTTACAGTAACATTTGTAAATGAAGATAACTTTAAATTTTTTTTATTATTTATTATTTAAAATAAATAGAATCAATAATTATAAAATATGTACTAAAATTTCAACTGAATTAGCTATAGATTAATAATAATTATTTTATAAGAATCTATAACTAATTCATTCTTGAGAAAGCTTATAGTTCAAATTATCTAACAAAACTTGATGAAGAAATATAAAATATATATACTAAATATATTTAATGACATAATTCATAATTAATTCACTATGATCATTTAACATAATTCATAAAGTTTAAATTATATAATATATATTTTGCTTTAGTTTAGTTTAGTTAATTGCTTTACATAGTTTATTTCTCAAGTTAGAAAATTATCTAAAACACTATGATGAAGAGTTATAAAATGTGTATTAAAGATTTAACTGGAATATATTTAATAATATAATTCATAATTTAAACTTAAATATGAATTTATTTTAATTCAGCGTTAGCTTAAAAAATTCTTTTTCAAGTCTAAAATTTATTTAAAATAAATAGAATCAAGAATTATAAAATATGTATTCACATTTAAGCTGAAATATATTTAATAATTTAATTCATAATTCATTCATTCCAACACCATTTATAGTAACCCTTTAAAATATCTCATATATTTAATTATAAGTTTTGTACTATATAATTTCAACAAAAAGTCACGAATTTAGTTTATATAACGTTACTTTACACGTTATTTTATACATTTTGAAAATTTAATGTGTCTATGCTTGTGGTTAAACACTAATTTAAATTCTTATTCTAAAAAGCTTTAAAATTTTATGAAATGTTTTATTAGTATAATTATTCAACATTATCATTTTTCCACAATTTTATTTTTACTATATTTTGATACAAACAAATTATTTTCCTTCGTTTTAAAGAGTCTCTAAACTCTGTATTTAAACTTCAACCCTTTGATTTAATAAATATCAACTTGAAAAAAATATTTATTGAAATCTTTTTTAAATATGGAAATAATTAATATTTACTTATATATAATTAACAGAAAAATATCAAGGAATATTTATATTTATAGTAATAATAATTTTTTTTTATTTTTGTTACAAATAAAGCGGCATATTAAAATAATGTATAAACATTAATAGAACAATGTATATGTTGAATGTTAGAATCAACACCATTAAAGAGAGTTTTTTACAAAATTAGTGAACAACTGGAATGCTATTTATTAAAAAGTAATCGGTGGAATTCTTATTATCAAATTTTTATTGCTGTTATCTCAAGAATAATACCAACACCACAACATGTTAAAATAATTTGAGGTGCTATGATTAACAGCAAGGGTTTGAAACTATTTATATATGGAGTATATATAAAGCTGATAATTGTGTTTATATATAGAAAAAATGGCGAAATACACCTCTCTAATATGTTATCGGTTAGGAATCATATATTTATATTATACTATTATAATTTAAATTTTATTGTTACAAAATTCTTGGATTATTTATTAAATTATTTATTAATAGTTTTCTTAATATTTTGAATTATGTTTGATTTTTAAATGTATCTTGGGATATATAATCTAAATAGATATAATATAAACAGTAATGATTTATAAGCATATGACTATGAATAATCAAAATCGTCGAAAATCATGAAACTTTTTTATCTTTATTATCACAAATGGTAAAACATTAAAATCTCCTAAATCTAAAATACCAATATCAACCTTCTCTTTAAAGGAATTCATTTGAGTTATAAAAAAATGGATAAAAGCGAAATCAGAAATTTTTTAATGAATGAATTGAACTACGAAATTCGAAGTTTACGTATTTTAAATAAATGAATTTTCTTCACTGATAATAGATCTTCAGAAACATTTATAATAATATACATTTTTTATTTTGCTTATGCATTTTTACAGTGTCATCTTTAATATTTTGAAACTGTTTTTATTTCATAATGAATATTTTAAAAAATCCTTTAACCATAATATTTTTCCTCTCTCTAGTGTTACTAAATCTTTCTTTTTCTTATGATAATTATTGCAGGTTATTTTTCTATATTAATTTGTAACTATAACTATGAAGAATGAAATTTTAAATCATTCTATACTTTTCTTTAGCTTTCTTTTCCTTTTTTGACTAATAAATAAAATTCAGTGTTTTGTAATAGACATTTTTTTAATATTTACAGAGTGTAGTAATTCTTTTTGCTGTATGTGGCGTTGTGTCTGCAAGTCACTTATATAGCATTATTGGAGAATCGGTAAGATACATTTTTTTTACCTACATTAATCATTAGATCTCAATAATTTTAAATCTCTGATTAATAAATAAATTATTGGAGTTTCAATTATTTACTGATTATAGTAACATTATTAATCGAATTTTATCTTAAATAATTATACACACATTTTTATACTTATAAAAATCAATAAAATCCAGTTTTATACACACAAAAATCAAAGCAGTAAATGATTTGTCTTAAAAACTAAATATATATATATATATATATACGAGATCAGAAGCTGCTTAATTTTAATTTATTTTTCTCATTGAAAAGCACAGTATTCAGATATAAAGTAAAAATCGAATTAATGAATCAAATAAATTCAAATAAATGCAGAATATAGAGTGAAGCAAATGGACTACTTTAAAGTTATTGTTACTCCATGTCCGGATATGAATTCAACCAATTTAATTAATTGTTTTTCTTTTTCTCATGTATTGGAATAATGTAGTATTTGAATATAAAAAAATGGAAATCATGTAACTTTTCAATAATGAATAGAAATTATGAATTAATATATTTTTTATCATTTAAGTGATATTTTCTTGAATTTTTCTTCCAAAAAGGTTGAATTTTCTCTTTATCTTATCAAATTTGCTTTCTTTTATGAAATTAAATAAAAAATGAGCGTGTTTCTTTGTTTTATAATTACGTAAAATTTTATTGGAATAGGAAATATTTCTTTACAATCGTGTAATATTAGATTTGTTTTATTGTGAGCTATTTGTTTAATAATCTCTTTCTAAATAGCGCAACAAATACTTTTTTATTTGGATTTTTAGTTTATTTTCTTAAATTCAATGCTTTCGAATTACTTGATTAAAAAAGAGTCACAAAAATTATTTATAAAAAATTCCTAATATAATGTTATTTCATGTAATGCCTTAATAATTAGCAAGTAAAGCCCAAATAAGTCTTCTTTAAAATGAAACATGTGATGACATTCTTGAAGTAGCATAGTAAAAAAACTGACATAGTGACAATGAAACAAATATATACTTGATTCCAAATATTATAAATTATCATATTACAGTGAGTGCGTGCTGGAATGTACCATTGATGACAATGGAACTAATATATCCCATAAATTTTGCCGAGTTATCAATGTCCCTGAATACAACCAATGTCGAGCAAATATACTCATTCTGTAGTATTGTGTACCATGTTGCCAAATGCAGTTAAATAATAAATATACTATGTTTAGAAATATAGCTTTGTCATAAAAAAAAACCGAGATCGTAAAATCAAGTTAAATTAAGGCTTGAATTTCTTTTCCACTATAAGGTCTGTGAATGTCATACAAGGTCATAAAGTCTGTTCGGAATATACATGCAGCATAAGAGCCTACAAGTTCAGATGTCATTATTTTTAATTTTTGTTTGCCTGACATTCTTGTAATTTACTGCCAATTTATTCCGAAATAATCGTTTAGTTCTCATTTACAAAAAAGAACGTAAAAATGTGTTCTAATAATACAATATTTTAATTTCCTTTCATAGTATCATGCACCACAGCCCTACAAATTCGGTTATGAAGTGAAAGACAAAGACAGTACGCAACACCGACATGAAGAAGGTGACGGTCACGGGAACGTCAGGGGCACTTACGGTTACACAGATGATAAAGGGCAGTACAGAGAAGTGCATTACATCGCCGACAAAAACGGATTCCGTGCTCAAGTGAAGACAAATGAAGCAGGCACAGCGAACCAAAATCCGGCCGATGTAGAAGTCAAAGCAGATCCACAACATCATCATCATTTTGGTCACCATGGATCACATCATCATATTCCTCATGTATCTCACCATCATGTTCACATCCCTGAACACCACGAAGTAAAAGTCCATCACCATGTTCCTGTTCATCACAATTTACACATAGAACCAGTCCATCACCATCACCATAACTTTGGAAAACATGACCAGCATCATGGATTCAATAATTATCAACATTTCTCCTCCCCGGATTTCAGCTATAAGTTCGATACCTTTTCACCTCTTCATGGGTACAGTTACAATCCATCTGTTTTCCACCATGGATATGGACACTGGCCTTTCCCACAGTCCAATATGTATGGGTCATGGAAGAAGCATAATGGCTTCAGTTTTGAAGTTCCTAATCACGAACATGGTCATAGCTTCAACTTTGGTTCAGATGCTCATGGTTTCTCTGGTTTCAAAAAAGATAAATACGATGAGATTATGGAGAAGATCAAAAGTTATAAACACCATGAGCCTTTAGATCACCACTTTTCTGAATTCAAAACACACGGATCACATGATTTTAACAGTGGGGATGATGGTTGGAAATATGGCTTAGGGCAATTTTAAAGGCGTATCAGAATTGGGTTTCATGAATATGAAAGGATGGAACTAATTTAATTCATACGTAAAAAGTGTCTATTATTTCTGTTTGACAACATCATTTAAACTTTTATGTCCGAAATACTTCTTTATTTATTTTCTTTGTTTGTATATGTCCCAGTTTTCATTCATATTTTTGATTCTTCATAAAAGACTGACTTTCAATTTTGGGAAGAATGGGTATTATTTTTCAAACACATATCTCGTCATGTTTGAGAGCATCTGTCCATTAGCATGTGTAACAATATGCATATTCTGAATCAATAAAATATTTTTATTGATTACCTCTTGTGTATCTTTCTTTTATTCATAAATTTAATTTTTTAAAGTTATGATTGCACTAATTTTGGATATTAAATAAATATTTATGTATTTATGCATTTATATTTTTATTGAGACTAACAATTTTATTACATTTTTTTTATTTCCAAATTATCAATTTATTTTCTTAGGGATATTTAACGCCATCTGTTGATATTCGTGGGGATCGGGATACTTTTTGCATGAACTCGACAGGAAAAAATCTGTACCCTGAGATAAAACAATGGAACAATTTTATTGGTGGATGTTGCCCCTGTATCATTGTTGCACTTGTCAAAAAAGGTCTATCCGAATATTTAGAAAGACTTCCGATTGCTAAAACGATTAGGTGATATAAGCTGATATAGTAACATATAAAACAAAGGAACAATTTTACCGGTAGGATGGTTGTCCATTTACATTGCTGCATTGATCAAGGAAGGTCTCTCTGCATATTTAGCTAAAACTACCAATTGCAAAAAATATTAGGTGATATAAATTAATGTAGTAACATGATTTATAATACATACTTTGGCTCAAAAGGCTGTAGTCGAATTACAGTAGATATAAAATTGGTAATAATTTGATATTTATAAACATTTAATGGAATGTTAGATGAAATTTTTTCACATGTATCAAAGTCATTGAATTTCCAAAACAGTGTCAGTTTAGCTGATGATTTTGATTGAGTAATTTACAACTTTAAGAATTTCTGAAATATTTTGGCAATAAATATGGAAATAATTCTAATTAATGTTATTTGGGAATAATCATTTGAATCAAATCATTATCACAGGAGTTTAAATCCAAAAAATAAGGAGTATAATAAAGAAAGCACCAAAAATTGAAAGCAATCAAATATAGCATTTTTTTATTAATCGTTTTGCATTTTACTAAATGTTCCCTTAATTTCCATTTTGGCAAAAATAAAACTGACAGATCACAATTATTTAGCTGAAAAGTGACTAAATTCGTTAACGGTTTAGTGTGACCATTGACGAATAATTTTATTCCTATTAGAAGATCACCTCCATAGAAAAATACCAAGAAACTATTTTCCCGAGTTCAAACAATGTTTGCTTAACTTTTTTTGTCTTACGTCGATTTGCAAAAATAATAAATCAAACCCTTTTTAGACCTAGACAGAGGAAATTTGATCTAATTGGGTTTGGAACTTTCTATTAAAGATTTAACGTAATCCAATCAAGTGAAATCTATCTATCTAGTTGTACGTCTGCCAGCGAACTCTATAATTATATTTAAAAAAATCAGTTGACAGACGGATTTAGCATTTAAAATATAGGTTACAATCAAATCTTTCAGAGGGCTGTCCGTCTGTTGGTTTAAACTTTCACAACTCATACACATAAACATAATATATATAGATAATACCTCATACCCGCAAATGCTTAAATCAATCAATCTCGGTATGTGATTATGTGAGTCAAATGTTGATTTTCGTGAATTGAAAAAATTGTTCCGAAATTATTTTCCGCACAATAAATTCCATAAAAATACAGAATACATGTTTCATACATACTGTTCGAAAATGCAAACTTAGACTTTCGTGGCCATACCCAAAATTCACCATTTTAAGCTGTGATAAGGAGGGGGATGATCATAAGATCTTTATTGAAGGGCACGCGAAGAAAAGTAAAGAAAGATCACGCTGATGTTTTTTATTCAAAGTTATTATTACAACCTTTTATCAATATTTTGAAGAATATATCGATGACTAAATTCATGCTGGTATTCAAAGAATAAAAAATTTTGTTATTTAGCACAAAATCAAGAAAGGAAAAGAAAAAGAAATGGACCAAAAACTAAAAAAATTTTTTATTCTTTTTAAACCCGAGCTTTTAATAATATATATTGTATATATATATATATATATATATATATGTGTGTGTGTGTGTGTGTGTGTGTGTGTGTGTGTGTGTGTGTGTGT
>JAOUZG010002851.1:16568473-16588122 GCA_026289955.1 Argiope argentata
TTCTATTTAATTATATCAATTGCAGTTTTGTAAAGATAGTGCACCAGTAGCTCCCCAGTGCCGAGTGAAGAGATAGGGAATAGCTGATGTAAATAGATTCTTCTAAAAGATGAGTTTCCATTTCCAAGGTCAACACGTGTGAGAATTCCAGTCAGAATCAGCACGTGAGCTATTTACTACAAACTCAAGGGTATATAATACCAGGGATAAATGCTTTCGTTTTGTTTTTACCTTTTTCTGCTTTTAATCCACGCTGTTGTACATCAAGCGTGCCTCTCGAGATAAAATAAAGTAAATTTTAAAAATTTGACAACACCCTTTTTTTTTTAAGAAAAGATGCTCATTTTATGAGAAAGTCCAAAAGAATGCCATAAAGGTGTGACCATTAAAAAACTCGCATTGTGCAAGCAAAAAATAAAATCCTTAATTTTACTTTCAAAAAGCGGTTATGAAGTACAAGGTGGTTAGAATTTAAAGTTCCACTTTGAAATATTCATTAAAGCAAAACTATTGGACTAAAAATTATCAAGCTTAGTAACAGTTTAAAGAAGGTCAGGGGAATTTCCTTTTTACCGAAAAAGCTAAAAAACTCATCAACGGAGAAATGAGAGAAATGGAGTTGTATGCCATATTGTCAAAAAAACTAGGGTAGGAAAATATCGGTTTAAAATTTATTTACCCTTTTCTGAAACGTACTACAAAGCATGTAGTGGCTTTCTTCATTTTATGACGGCAAGTTACATCTCTTAATGCATTCTCAACAGCATCTCTTAGCATACCAAGGAGGAAAGTCATGCATGGAGGTGTATCATGCTTTTTTCTTTGTTTAACAATATAGCATAGAGGCCATTTCCCTCCCCCAATAATATTGGACGGGTATCAGAAAAAAATATATGCCTGCTCTATAATTCTTACCAAATTTGATTACATTCTGTCAGTAATTTTATTTTTATGACCATTTAAAAATTGAACTTCAATTATAACCACCTTGTACATTTAAAAGATTTTTGTACAGCTTGAGGTTATTACAGCGCATTAATAGCCTTCTATGGTGTCGGTTCCTTAAAGAAGTGTGAACTGGGAACATATCTTTCAGTTATATTGCACCACAGAGTTACTCTGCCGTTACTTAAATGTACAGATGTCATAACATATAGATTAATGTCTAAGCATTTTACCAACATTCTCATTCCTCCACTTTTTATGCTGAACATTTGGTGAAAGGTGATCTGTGATAGGTGTGGTGCCTCTGTGGTAAGCCAATTAGCTCCCTGATCCTCCTACTATACTTTTTTAAAGATATATATATATATATATATATATATATATATACAAACATTTTAAATTGAATGAATCCATTCAATTTAAATAGAGAAAGCAGCTAATGTATAATGCAAAAATCCTTAAGTTTCGTAATTGAGTTGTATAGCATTTAATTTTTCTAAATTCTATCTTTAGCATTAATTAATCAACTAAAACATTATTATCTATAATTGATTACATTATTTATCACTTCTTATTGGTCATAAACAACAAATTCATGTAGAATAATTGCTCCCTAATAAAAATTGAGGCTTCAAAAAAAAATCTTGATTCAGGCTAATTTGTTGGAATGAAAAAAATAAGATTTCTTATAATTAAAAATTTTAAGCTATATATAAAAGGGAAACTAGGCATTCAGAAACACTCAATATCTTGTAAAACTAAAGTCTAATAATAAATATTATGCTTATTTTTAATGGTAATCTGATTTTTCAATTCCTTCTATTAAGTCGCAACCACAAAACTTATTATTGTCAGCAGAAACTTATTATTGTCAGCAGAAATTCTTCTTGTCTTAATTTAATCTATAAATAATAATGCAAACAAAATGTGCTTTTTTAGAAGTATAAAGAATAAAATATATAAGGTTTACATATTTCAATTTTTAATCAACAAACAGTAAACGAAATAAATAAAAACTGTTGAAAGTTCAAAAATGTTATCTTCTTGACTAATCTCATAATCTTTTAATATATATTTTTAAATATGAATATGTCGGCGTCCTGGCATAGGGGTAGTGCTTCTTCCCCGGGTTCCAGTTCCAGTTTGGGCATGGTAGCTCTTTTTTGTTTTATCTGTAAATTGCGTGAATGTGCAAGTGAATGTGGTGAGTGTGTATCTAAGTCCTACTTTTAGCCCTACTTAGGGTTACTTCAAAAACAAGAAACTCTCATTTCGGCTTAAAATAACTGAAGCATCATTAAGCTTGTGCATGGCAAGTGCCATTAGAAACAACAACAAATATGAATACAATAAAATATTTTATTCTATTCATACAGAATGTTCCAAATAAAAAAAAGTATTCCAAATAATGAAAAGCCAACGTTTGATTTTAATAAAGTAAGCTAGGTTTATTTTATCGAGAATATTTCGTGGATTTATCACATCTTAAAAAAAAAACAATTTTAAAAAGAAATTAAAGGAAATATTTTATTTAATTCATACAAAATGTTTTAAATAAAAACATAAGACTAATTTATGATGAAGAAATATTTGTTTTTTTATAAAGCTTACTAGGTTTGTTTTATAGTAAACGTATATTCATTATTTTTAACAAGTAAATAATATGCCATACATGATATGCAAACTGATGCTTATATCAAAAAATGACTCAAGCGTTAAAAAAAAAAACTTTCCTCTTAAATGACAAAGTTCCTTGATAATAATCTTTCGTTTATAGAATTGAAACATTAGCTATATTTCTTTTGGTTGATTTTAAAATCATGGAATGTTTTTAAAGAATATTTGAGTTTTTCTGCACAAACGTCCATAATATTTAGGAATGTATTCTGAATTTTCCTCAAAATGTTTAAAAATATTTTTTTCGAGAGGTGAAAATCAAAATAATAATTTTGGGAATTTTTACATTTCTCTGTACAAAAATATATATTTAAGAATATATTCTATATTATTATTCTAAAATTTCTTCAAAATATTTTATTAATTTCTACTGAAAAAGTTTAAAAAAATTTATATTAAGAAATAATAGCATTTTCTGCACAAAAATGCATATATATTTATA
The DNA here is from genome assembly GCA_026289955.1 of Argiope argentata. Taxonomy (NCBI): domain Eukaryota; kingdom Metazoa; phylum Arthropoda; class Arachnida; order Araneae; family Araneidae; genus Argiope; species Argiope argentata. The sequence goes on from JAOUZG010002851.1 coordinate 16,571,538, forward strand.
AATATATTTTGAGTAGTCAAAGTGGTTTTCTCAAAATACTTTTAAATAACTTAATATTTTGTATTAAAAGATGTAAAAAACCAAATTACCTTATTTCAAAATTTGAGATGGAAGGTTTATATAAAATTTATACGAATACGAAAATTTTGAAATTTGATCTATTTAACTAATTTATTGATTTAGCTTAATTAATAATATATACTTTAATTTTTAATATTAATTGCCATATAATTTTAAAGAAAAAAATATATATATCGTTATGTTATTAAATTTTGGAAGCAAATGTTTAAATATCTCTAAAAGTCTCTTTACCAAGACATATTTCTAAAGTTAAATTAAAAGTTATTTTTATTTTATTTTATTTTCCAGAGATATAAAAAGAGAAGAGTAAAATATTGACCTATTTATCGATTATCAATTAATAACTCATGTTGCAAAACTCCAATTTTTTTTAAAAAATAAGATAAAATATAGGATAAACCCTTTTTGATAATATGAATATCAATCATATTAATGATAATTACTAATCTAATTTTTTACAATGAAGATTGGAATTTTATTTTCTATTTATAAGAGGGTAAATTCAAAATGTTTAGGTCCGTAGAAAGACACCTAAAAAACCTTATTTTTAAGTTTCATATGTTCATAATAGAATTGTAGAATAAAATATAATACCTGTGATATAACCTATTTTATTTGACTACTCATCTATGGAAACGGATTTTGAATCCGTGACTTTCCATTCCAAAGCTTAGGGAATTTTTTGGACACCATTATATTTAATTATTGCACTATTTAGAGAAATATTTTTAGATATTATAAGTATAAATATTTAATAATAATTTAATATTAATGATTAACAAACATTTTAAAAACTATTAAAGTTTTTGGGTATTATAAATGTTAATAATTTTTAAGACAATTATTATCGTGCATATTTATAAAGAGAATTGTTCATTTACTGTAATGTTTATTTTTCAAATTACAAGAAGTGTAATTCAAAATACGCAAGAAAATGCGTAACAGTAGAAGGATTTCCAATCAACTTTAACTATAAATTTTCACAATACAAGAGTATAAGAAAATTTGATTTTGCTGATAAACCTGCTTTCCGATGCTACTCTTCGCTGGAAACGGATTTTGATTCCATGATTTTCTATTTCAAGATTAAGATAATTTATCAAGGATACCTATATAATTATTTATACCATTATATTAATATATATGGTACAAGCATCATAAATATTAATAATTTTTATGGATATTATTATATCTCATTTTTCTCATGTCAAAGAGAATTGTAAATTACTTTAACTTTTTTTCATATTACATAGGTTTAATAAATTAACAGGAAAAATGAGTCCCTTAATCAACCTCAAACTTAGAGGGACCACTAATAACCCTAATCTTTAGACTTTTACAATGCAAGAAAAGAAAGAAAATTTAGTTCTGTTGTTCTAATACATTTTTCTGGATTAATCTTCGATGGAAACAAATTTTTAACTCATGATCTGTAAAGCTGAGATTCCTATACTATTTCAAGGAATATTGCAATAAAATATTAGAAATAAATTTAATTTTAACATTGGAACTAAACTGAACTATCTTAAAATTCGAAAACAATCGTTATCTTAACGCTGGAATAAATTGAATTTTAATATCGGAAGCAAATCAGATCTTAACATTGGAAGTAAATTAGATATTAACATTGAAAGTAAAATATTCTTCAATTTTTTTCCTGGATTCTTATATTGTTCTAAAGTGTTCCTTGGAAAACAAAAATTTTCAACATAATGTCCTGTTTATCCCCATAAATCCTCAGATATGAAGTGTTAGCAGTATGAATTGAAGCAACAAATTAGAAATCACATAAAAAGATAAGCAAAATCCCATCATTCATAAAACTTATTTCATCATAATTCATCTTAAACTTATTTCATTTTAGTTTATATAAAATTTTTAAGCTTTTAATAAGTTTTTTTTTTTTACTTTTTTCTCAAATATAAAAGGAAATAAATAAAATAATATAAATTTTGCATGGTTTAAATTCACGATCAGAAATCTGAAAACAACTTTAGAATTGAATAAAAAAATAAGTGTTGGAAAAAATGAATAGGCTTGAAACGGTAACAAAACCAAGCTAAAAATCCCTCTTGCTTGCTAGGCAGCAAAAACAACAAACAGTTGCCAGAAGAGCTTCTCTTCTGCGATTTTGTTTTCTAAATGAAGTTCATCTTTCACTTACGCCAGTGTCTTTCCGAAAACTCAATGAAGCATATGATCAAGCATTAGAAGATAGTAAAAGGGAATCTCCACTGACCCGTGACGATCGGAAATCTCGATGTGTTATCGAAAAGCGCCTAAATGTGTTAAGTACCAATCTCGGGCACCCATATCCGATCAGTATAAAAGCTTCAGAGCTCTCAAATGAACCATCAGAACCTCAAAAACCATCAGTCATCAGAAGAACAAGAGAATATCTACCAAAAAATGTTTTTCAAAGTAAGTTGCTTCTTATAAACAGTTTTGGCAGTGTGATTGATATCTATTTCAATGAAAAAGAATTCATCCTAGGCTTAAGATTTGAGCATAACAAATTATTTTCTGCATTCAGCAAATTAGAATCAGGAGCTCTATCCGTTATTTGATTTCAAAAACTTTCATGTTAAAAACGAATTGTGTTTGAAAGCCAAAATGGTAAGAGAATGTTAAAAGAATGGGTCTGGAAATGTAAATCCTTTTTTTTCTTGGCTTTTCACTTTTAAAATATTCCAAAGTTAGTAATTTAAGAAATACATTTTATCATATGCTATGATATTTGAATAAATAAAATTCTTTTCAAATTTATTTCTTTTCTATAATTTAATACTTTAATACTTTTTACTTGTTGTCGCATGACGGCTATTTTAATAGATGGTTTTGATTTATTAGATAGTTATTTAAAATTATTTAGCATTATGAGAATCGTGCAACTTTTTTAAAATATAAAATTACTAGTTTTAGGATAAGTATACTGAAAATTTTTACAAATTTTAAAATCAAAGTGTTTTACTAGTTGAAGATTATAGCCATTCTTTTGCTTTAAATCCCTGATTCATTAAAAAAAGTCAAAGAAAAATAAAATAATGAATATTATATTATTAAAAATTTATAAATAGTATTTAAAAATATTATTAATACTCTTTTAGTTTGATTTATTTCAAATTTATTTTCACTTGCTATGAAATAATATGATACTTTATGCTTGGCTCTGTGAGACCAAACAAGATATTTATGTCAATAAGTCCTTCATACCTCCCTACATAGCAAGAAAAAAGTGTAAAGTTTTGTTAAATTTTTAAATATTTTATTTCTCACAGATATGAACCAAAGAAAATATTATATTAATCAACTGAAATTTTAAATATATATATATATTGAACTTCCACTAAAATTTAATTTTGCTGATGAAAATTTGTAGTAAAGCAGATTTTTAGTTTAAAAGATATACATTATTAATTCTTAACGTATAATATTAGTATTCATAAATATTTGTTAGAAGTAACCTTATGTATACTTGAATAAAAAAAGATTTAAAAAATGTACTTTGTGGGTTTATTTGTTTATTTTATTGTCTTCTATCGGTTTTCATGTTTGGACAAATAGACTATAGTTTCATCCACTATAGTCTATATGTCTATTTGTCTTGCTTCAAAAATCGATTTAATAGTCATTTATACAGTTTCTAATGATAAAGATTATATTTGCAATTTATTTTATGCAATTTCCTAACATCTTTTTATGTTTTCAGATCGCAGTAGCGTTGATTTTTGTCGCAGTCGCCTCTGCCAGTCACTATGAAGAGGAGCCGTTAAGTCACTATGAAGAACATGAGGAGGTATTTTATTTTAGCTTTGATACATCGATTTTAACTTACACTTTTATTTGCATACCAACAAGGTTAAGTTATTAGATTAAAATATTTTGAAGTACTGTTTATTTGAATTTATTCTATATGAGCTTTTTAAACTTTCTTTTTAATTAGCATTATTATAAATTAACCCATGCCACCCAAACAAGACTCGAAACACTTAATTTTAATTTGAAATTCTTTTTTAAAAAAACCATAGATCCATGAGTGTCATTAATTTCGCTAAAAATTGTTAAATCTTCTATGAGGTGAAAGTTTTAGTTTTGACATCTTATCCAATATAAGTGATACAATTTTTTAAATTTTATTATTAATTTTTATTTCAGTCTTATGATTTGTGATAAATAAATAAATCAAATAATACCCTCAAATCATTACACAAGTTTAATCTAACAAATATTTTTTTTTAATTTTCTTTCATTAGCTATTTTTACTACACAATTATTTTTAACATCATTAATATTTCAGTTAATTTTTCTACATTACATTTAATGTTGCTTCTTTTTTAAACATCTTTAAAATATAAACTCATTTTCTTGACGTTTGCTAACATATCTCTCGTGGAGTTTAGTTCAAAATTACTTGAAATATTTCAATCGTAAATTGTTTAAATGTATTCTTTAGATTTTATGGTAACCAATAGATTAAAAGGATTTAATTTGCAGCAAATACTTCTAAGAGGTGTTAAATAAAATTTTAAATAAATTTTCAAACCAATGTAAGGTATTACATCTCTAACATTCAGAAGTGATTATATTGAAAATAATAGAAAAACGATAAGAAAACTATTCGAAACTTGCATTTTAAGTTTAAAAAATTCATTGTTTGCAATTTTCTTTACAGCATCATGATCCAATTCCATACAAATTCGGTTATGAAGTGAAGGATCATGAAGGCTCTCAGCATAGACACGAGGAAGGGGATGGTCATGGCAATGTTAAAGGCAGCTATGGATACGTTGACCAGAAAGGCATTCACCGAGAAGTCCACTACGTTGCTGACAAAGGTGGTTTTCGTGCCGAGGTCAAGACCAACGAACCAGGAACAGCCAATCAGGATCCCGCTCAAGTCAAAATCCATTCTGATGCATCCTATCATCATCATCACGAGCCTCATCACTTGCATGCTGATATTCATGATAATCATGGTCATGATTACGCTTAAAACGGTTTTCATCTCATGATGAAGTGGCCTATTCTGACTTCCTAACTGAACTTTATTGTTCACCAAGTGTGACTTAAAGTATTATATAAATTTCATATTTAAAGCTCTGAAAACTTAATAAGTTAAAAGACTCGACGCTCAGTAAGAAGTGCCAAAACTATAGTTAGTAATATTTGATTGCTTTGACATTTTTCTAATTTATAAATATTCAAAACAGTTTAGATAAAGAATTTTGAAAAATATTTAAAACGTTTTAATCATTAATTTCTTTTTATAAACCAAGTTCAAAACCGTTTGCAAAATTACTTTAAATGGAAATGGTTGTTCGATTTTTTGAGCAACTGACAGTTAGTCTCGGTTAATAAGCGTAATTCTAAGCATTAATTTTTTTAAAAAAAAACAACCTTTATCATTTTACAAAAATACATTCAATTATTTTTTGTAACTATATAAATACTGTTTGTAAGAATTTTAAATGGATGATATGATTTCATATAATATTTTTTGTTTGTTTTCATTTGCTTTGAACATACAGTTCAAAAGAAGAATATCTCACTTTTTTGAAACCAGTATTTTTTCTAATTTGTGTCAAATTGGGCTAGTCACAGCTGCGCGGGCCTTGTCTATTCATTTCTGTACATTTCTTATAAGCATAATTCTGTACTTTCTTCTTCTGTACATTATTCATCAGAAGGGTGTGTGTTTTTCTTTTCTGTATATTTTTGTTGCTTGATACTGTGAATAAATGCTATTTTGAAAACATTAAATATAGTCTGTGTTTTGCAAATATCATTTACCAAACGATAAATAATATAGAAAAAATGTTGTGACAAAGTGCTGAATATTTATTAAAACAAATTCAATCGATTATTAAATCGCAGTATGTATTGTATCCACGATTACTTTCAAAGTCCAGAATTGTCAAAAAAAAATTTGAAGATTGTTTTTTTTATAAAATAATATATGAAATTTATATGTGTAGAAGAAAGAAAAAAAAGTTAAAATTGACATCTTATTTAAGTTTTATAAGCAGACAATATTTTTTATATAAAATATTATACTTATAAGATAGATAAAAGCACTAGATATTCCTTAATATTCTATAAGTTATTTGGAAACTATCCACATCTTATATTTTTATAAATGTTAATGATTGCTTTGTCCCCTGAAATATTTACTGTGCAATAATGTTTTTATATCATGTTGTATTTTCGTGAATACTATACGCATCGAATACTACGAAATTTATTGAATATCTTTATTTATTTCTTATAAAGCAGATATTTTTAAACCATTAGGGAAAGCTATAAACTCCAATACTTTGGAGAAAAAATTCAAGCTTTTATTTTTTATGCTTTTAGAGTCAGTAAATTTATGAGGGAGAATCTCAAAATTTCTAAAATTTTAAATATCCTCTCGTCCTAGTATACAGGGTGGCTATAATTAAACCGACAGTGCTCACAGTGATTTGTAGCGCGATCTATTTGCGAGAATGACGTCACATTTTGTAGGAAGATTAAACAAGAAGGGAGACAAAGGATTCCACGAAAAAAAAATAGTTTCAAAAGTCACCGTTAGGGAATATGCATGGAGCTGTATAATAGAAAATAGAAAAATAACAAATGAAAATCAATACGGAAATATAATTATCTTTTTATTTTGCACATTCTAATCATGTTCAATGTGGCTGCGGTGTTTGTGGACCACATATTGCATTCTGTGCACAGTATTCACAACAGCAGAAAGTAGCATGTCTGCGGGAATCTCTCATACAGTCTGTGATATGTTATCCTTAAACTTCAAGTCCTGGACAACTCGTTGATAGACCTTGGACTTAAGGTAACCCCATAGCCAGAAGTCTCATGGGATAAGATCTGGGGACCGAGGTGGTCATGCAGTTGGAAAAACATTATATCAATTTAAGAATAAGAGCAGATGAATAGAAACAGAAATATTTTCTCAAAATTCATGAACATTCGTCACTGAATAAATTCTGAAAAGTTGATATTCAAAGAATGCAACATTTCGGAATTTATTTATGAAAATAATTATAAACATTCATAGATGCTTACAAAATGAAAGTAAACACAAGATCATAATTTTATATTTTTTGTGCAATTTTAATATAATTGCACTTCAAGAACAAGACCAAATGAATAAAATAAGAAATACATTTCTCGAAATTCTTGAAAACTCATCATTGAATAAATTCCAAAAAGTTGAAGTCCAAAAAAAATTAATTTTTAGAATTTATTTAAAAGGAGAATTCTAAAAATTCTGAAAACTAAATAAAATTATAATGAACTTATTTAAAAAAATATTTTATTCAAACATTCGTTTTGAAGTTTTATGACGTATGTCTGTAGCATATTTCATACTTTAAAATCTAAAACAAATTAAAAGAATTAAAATTCAATTTTCTTCTACTTTACGTTTGAAGCTCCAGTCTAAATCATTTTAAGGACTTAATTGCCAGTTTTGCTTCTCTGAGAGTATACCTCTGGAATTGTAGGTTCAAGATTATCCAATGATAAATTCCAGATTAAAACACTTTGATGAAGGTCAAAGTTATTTTTGATGGAAAGAATTTTGTTTTTAAGGAAGATTGGTATTATGAAATATTTTATTATTTTTTTCAAAGAACCAATTATTGTTTAGACAAATAAAATTGAGTTATTTAAGTTAAAATAAAACACAAAATTTTTAATAACTTTTTTTACATTATTTATCGTTCAGAAATGTTAACTAATCAGCTTAATCTGAACGATAAATCTTATTTACTCATTTAATATAGTTTTTATTTCAGTTTCTTTACTTTTTATTTCACTTTTTAAAAATATTTTATAGAATTTTATGTAGCTTTTCTTTAAAAAAATATCTAAAAAAGGAGCATTTTAAACCCAATTATCTATTTCTTATTAAAAATAGAAAACCTTTAAAGAATAGACCTACAATTCTTAAGTTTCGTTGATTGAGCAACGTGGCATTTTCATAACTTTAAATCTTATTTTGAAACATTAAATTAATTAACAGCCACGTTATTATTTACTACTTAATATTTTATGCAAACTTTTTAAATGTTCAAGAACAATAATTAATATGAAATAAGGAATTTCTGATTAAAATTGAAGCGTGAAAACTAAAATTCTTGATTAACACTCATATGGCGGTAAAAAATGTTTAATCAATACATAAAAATTTATAATATGTATAGAAAGAAAATTAGGAATTCAAGAAGAATGTTAATATTTTGAAAGACAGCATTCCAAGAATAAATATTTCTACTGTCACTAAGCGAATTTAATATAACATTTCCAAAACTTGCTATTGCAGAAATTATTCTTGTCGTAATTTAGTGTATTAATTATTATACAAAAAAACTTTTTTAAAGGTATAAAATATAAGCTATAAAAGATTTGCAAAAAATCATATTTTGTTTTTTAAGCAGCAAACTGTAAAAGAAACAAAAAAAAAGTTCAATAGGTGAAAAATCTTTGCTTGCTTTTCTTAGTCATAAATTATTAAGGTATACTTGAATAATATATTTATATCATCAAATGTTTCAATAAAACAAGTTAACTAACAAACGATAAGCAAGTATTTTCATAAAGCAAATTTGATTTTGGTTCCCCTATTGAAGATATGTGAATTCATTATATATAAAAGGGAAGTAGCCTTATAGATGTAATCTTGGCAGGTCTTAATGTCAAAAATGATTCATGCGTTGAAAAAAAGTACTTCCTCTCACATATCATAGCTTCATGATAAGAATCTTTCCCTTAAAGAATTTAAACTTGAAATGTGTTTCTTTTGATTTAATCTGATTTTGAAATCATAGAATGTTTTTAACAAATATTTGCATTTTTCTTTACAAAAAATATTATAATTTTTAGAATATGTTCTGAATTTTCCATACGATACTTTAACTTACCTTTATTTTTTTCGTTGAGAGAGAAGAAAAATCAAAATACCGAACACATCATTACGTTTTTTCCCTCTTATCAGTATATTAAAACGAGAAAAGATTTTTATAAGATATATACTATTCCATAAATTTTATTTTTTGATATATTTAACAAAATTATTTATTTAATGTAATTAATAATATGTAAATTTATTTTTGTTATTAATTATAAAGCACTTTGCGAAGGAAGAAAAAAATATATACTGATATTAAATTTAAAAAAATGTAAAAAGAAAATTTTTGAAATACCACAAGAAATTTCTTAACTTGACTTATTTGTAGGGTTTAGATTCCCATATAGTTATTTTCATCCTATTTATTAATTTATCTTGAATGATTAATAAAAAAAGAGAAAAAAATAACTTATTCACAGACAATTATTTTTGTTTTATTTCCTTAATTTTTTGAGTAGCAAAGATAGAAGAGTAAAACATAGTTATTCATAGATAATAATTTTTGTTTAGTATTTCATTGAGTAATACAAATAGAAGAGTAAGATATCGATCTGTTAATCCATCAAAAATTAATAATTCAGGTTGCATGAATCACATTTAAAAAAAATCAAAACTCTTCAAAGCATAAGATGTAACCGTTTCAAAGAGTATGAGTATTAATAATTTTCATGACAATTACTATATCGTAATAAAGATCAGTAAATTTTAGTTTTCAAATTATAAAAGAGATGAATTAGAATGCTCAGGATGAAACCATAACCTTAGAGATAGCTTTTAATTTTCAATACAAGAGTGAGAGAAAATTTTATGCTGATTACATAACCAACATTACTACGTTTAGTAAAAACGTCTTTTGAACGCATAAATCTTCCTTTGCAAAGTTGATATCCCACTACTATTTCAAGGAATATTTACAGTAAAACATTGACATAAATTGATCTTAACATCGGAAATAATTTCTTTCGTAGATTTGCAGGTGTATCGTGATATTTATCTAAAGTTTCAATTGAGATATATTTAGTTTCTATATAATATTCCGTTTATTACCATCACTCCCTGAAATTTGTTTCGTTAGCAGTAATGAATTAACCAAATTAGAAAAATAACCGAATTAGAAAAATTAGAAAAATACATTGAAATTAAATTTAAAAAATAAGATTTTGAATAAAATTGAGAAAAAAGTTATGAATAAAATAAATAAAAAAGAAAGAAATATAGAAAACCAATACTGACGATTGATAAGAATTTTAAAACTGACAGAAGTAACACTTTAGAAAAGAAATAACGAATAAAGATTAAAATGAAATCTGCTATGCATATTTCAATGTGTCATGTCAGAACATCGTTTCTTGAATGGCCAAGCACCACGGGCTAGTGTAAGTTGAATTATAAAATTATTCATTTTAATTGTTACATTGAATGAGTCACTTTAGTATTGCAAACAATCCAAAAAACTTTGTTTCGCATTCATTGTTTAAAAAAATATTACATTTCCTATTTATTTCATATAATCAAGTTCCCAAAATGACATTGTTCTAGGTTTCATTTGCTGTAGTCATGAACTTATTTTTTTTAAATCAGAGCTTTTGTAAATGCGATGGCAACGTGTTTTTAAAAGCTGATTTTTTGAAATGCTGGTGCAGATAATAAAATTTTAATTTTTCGCTAACGTATTTTTGTTGACGCCAAAATCCTCATTCCCAAAACAACATTATGTTCTCATATGATAACAGAGAAAAAAGAAGAAAAAACTATGGACAACCAATATGAATTACGAATATGAATTTCAATATGAGCTGAAGTAATAAATTGAAAAAGAAATTATGAATAAAATAGAATTAAATAAAAAGAAATATGTACTATGCATATGAATTTCAATATGAACTAAGTAACAATTTAAAAAAGAAATATTGAATAAAATAGAATAAAAAAAGAAAGAAAAATTGACAATCAAATGGACTATGGATATGAATTTCAATGTGGACTAAAGTTACAAATAAAAAAAAATAATGAATAAAATACTATAAAAAAGAAAGAAAAATGTACAACCAATATTCACTATAAATATGAATTTCAATATGTATTGGAGTAACAAATTGAAAATTACGCAATAAAACAAGCAGATTCGCATCATTTAAAAATATCTCAATATAATTAATTTTAAAATCTAAATTATCAATGCTCAGCTTTTTCTATCAAAAAACAAAAACAAACAAGTAGACTAATATAAATTTCACATGAAGCTTGAATTCACAATTAGAAATCTAAAACCAATTTTAGAATTGAATGAAATAATACATGCTGGAAAAAATAATAAATTTGAAAAGGAAACAAAACTAATCCAGAAATTCTCTCATTTTCTATGTATAAGAAACAACAAACGGTAGCCAAAAGAGCTTCCTACTGTGAAATTATTTTATAATTAAAGTTCTTTAATAAAGTTTCTACATATTTCACTTACGCCAATCCCTATCTAGAAACTTGCTGAGGCATGTGATCAATCATTAGAAGAGAGTAAAAGGGAATCTCAACTGACCCGTGACGATCGGAAATCTCGATGTGTTATCTAAAATCGCCTAAATGTGTTAAGTACCAATCTCGGGCACCCAAATCCGATCGGTATAAAAGCCACAGAACTCCCAAACGAATCATCAGAATCTCACAAACACTCAGCCATCAGAAGAGCAAGAGAATATCTATCAAAAATGTTTTTCAAAGTAAGTTTCTTCTTATAAACAGTTTCAGTAGTGTGATAACTATTTCATTGAAAACGAATTCATCCTTTGCTTAAGATTTTCACATAACCTACATTACTTTCTGCATTCAGCTAATTAAATTTATTAGCTCCTCTCCCCAAATGATTGATTTTAATGATTTCCATGTTAAAAGCATGTTGTATTTAAAAGTTAAAATTTAAAATAAAGTTTTTAATGAGTTATAAAGTTTTTAATCCAAAGAATGATATAAAATCGTTTTTTCTTTTGGTTTAAAATATTGTAAAAATAAATAATTTAAAAATGAATGTTGTATATACTGGTTGAATAATCAAAATTATTTCCAAACACATTTTGATTTATAATTATAATAATTTTATAGCGCAATTATAGCTGGAGCTGGTACGTTGCTAATTTTACATTTTGAACACTTATTTTCATAGTTATTTTATGTTATAACTTTTCAAAGTTATTTTTCATTATTACTTGTTTATAACCATTAAGAATCATATGATTTTTCGTAAATAATCGTTTGTTTTATTTTGAAAATATTAAGAATTTAAAATCAAAGTTTTTAACAAGTTGAAGATTTTAGCCATTTTTTTTGTCTTTAAATTCTGGTTGCTTTTAAAAAAATCAAGAAAGAAAAAATAAATACTGTTAAATCATTACAGTTTGCATCGATACAAATCACTTATTCAATTGTTATATGTAATTGGTGCAATTTGCTAACTTCTTTGTGTTTTCAGATCGCAGTTGTGTTGCTTTTTGTCGCTGTCGCCTCTGCCAGTCACTATGAGGAGGAGCCATTAAGTCACTATGAAGCACATGAGGAGGTATTTTATTTTAATTTTGATACATTGATTTCATCTTCTTTCTTTATTTGCTTAACAACAGGACTAAATTCGTAAATTGAAAAAAAAATGTGGTATATGATATTTTATAAAACTTTATTCTTTATGTGCTTTTTAAACGTTAGATTAAACGTTTAAAAAGACAATAAGTCCCAATAGATATGATTAAATCAATGTGTCTGAAAAAAACACGAAACAATTGATTTTAATGTGAAATTTATTTCATTAAAATCAAAACTTGATAAGTGTTGATGATGTCACAAATGAACTATAAAAAGATATTTTATGAGGCTCGTACTTTTAATGTGATACAAGACGTTATAGCAATTTTTAATGCTAAAATGTAAAAGAATTTTTTTTTGTAATAATTTCTTTTAGAATAAATATTTGAATCAAAACTCTATACTAGAGTCAACATGCAAATCTAAATCTTTAAATACACATTTTTATATATTTTTTTAATTTTTTTTCTAATTCAATTGTTTTTCTTTACAAAATATTTTAATTTTTCTGCATTACGAATATATTGTTGCTATCTGAAATGCCGTTAAAACATAAAGCAAATTTTTTAATGTGTTCATTGTTTAGTTTGAAGTTAATTGAAAAGATTTCACTTGTAAATTGAGTGAATATCTTGAATCTACGATATTTAAAAGATTTATTTTGAGAAAAATATTTTAAGAGATGTTAAAACCAATTTGAAATAAGTTTTCTAACCTGTTTAAAGCAATAAATTTCCTGCATTCAGAAAGCCCTATATTGAAAATAAGAGAAGCCTAAAATATTTTGTTCACCTAAAAAAATTAAAATATTAGTCTTCAATATTTTTAACTATTATTTTCAAATAATGATATTTAATTAGTATTTACAAAATATGCCATTTTTATTTTTATAAAATGTTTGTTAAATATCATTCTATTTAAAAATTCCTGAATTTAATTGAATTATAATTATAATTAATATAAAAAATATCGATTTCTAATTTCATATTATGTAATAGAGATTAACCGCATAATGATGGTACCTAGTCAATTGATTAGTAGGGAATTTTTAAGTAGTTAATTGATAATCAATAATTATTAATGTAATTGAAAATAAATCATTAATATTTATAGAATGTTTTTTTTAATATTTTGTATGTAAAATACTAGACTGTATTAGTTTGTTCAAAATTATTCTTACATTTTAAATTAGAAAAATTGATGGCTTGCAATTTTCTTTCCAGCATCATGATCCAATTCCATACAAATTCGGTTATGAAGTGAAGGATCATGAAGGTTCCCAGCATAGACACGAGGAAGGAGATGGTCATGGCAATGTTAAAGGCAGCTATGGATACGTTGACCAGAAAGGCATTCACCGAGAAGTCCACTACGTTGCTGACAAAGGTGGTTTTCGTGCCGAGGTCAAGACCAACGAACCGGGAACAGCCAATCAGGATCCCGCTCAAGTCAAAATCCATTCTGATGCATCCTATCATAATCATCACGAGCCTCATCATGTGCATGCTGATATTCATGATGATAATGGTCATGGTTACGCTTAAAATGGTTTTCTTGTCATGATGAAGTGGTATATTCTGTCTGATAAATGAAAATGTTTTAAAGGTTTGTCGAGCATGAAATAAAGCATGAAGAGAAATTTCCTATTTTAAACTCCGAAAACCTTTTAAGCTAAAGAACTTTATGCAAAATTAATAGTGCCAAAAATATTGCTTATTATGTCACATTTCTTAATTTTTATTCTTTTCTTTAGAAAAATTAGAACTGGTTAAAACAGTTTAGATATTTTAGTAAAAATAGAAAATCAAAACTTTCATTTGGAAATTTCTTAATATAAAACAAGCTCAAATTGAATTGAAAGATAATGCAGAGAAATTAAATTAAATGGAAAAGGTTGTTTAAATTTCGAAATGTCTTTGGGTTAGTGTCAAGTATTACATATTTTTTAAAATTATGAAAATGAATGTAATTCTAAGCATTAACTAAACCATTTAAATGTTTCCGTGTTACAAAAATGATATGAATTATTTTTAAAGTATTTGCTGGTATGTAAATCAGGTTTTAAGAATTGAGTTAATGATAGTATTTTATGTTTTTTTTAAATCTTTTCATTTGTTTTTAACTCTCCAAGGTGCAGTACTGAATATCTCACTTTGTTTAAACCAGTATATTTTTTTCTAATTTGTGTCAAATTGGGCTAGTCACAGTTGCGCGAACCTTATCTATTTATTTTTTATAAGTATAATTCTGTACTTTCTTCTTCTGTACATTATTCATCAGAAGGGTGTGTTTTTCCACTTTTGTACATTTTTGCTGCTTGATAATGTGAATAAATGCAATTTTGAAAGAATTAAAAATTGTCTTTGTTTCACATATTATTTACCAAAGAATAAATAATATATAAAAATGACATATAAAAGGGCTGGGTGTACAGTTTTTTAAAAAAATTCACCATGCATATAATTGCAACGTGAATTATATGCATCGATATAATGTATCATGTTATACTTATTATGTATCGTGCCCAAGCTTATTTTCGAAGCCCAAAATTGTCGAATGAAGTAATTTTTTTTCTTCAAAAACCTACCAAATTAAATTAATGTTTTTTTTAAAAAATGGAACAAAATTAATAAATGCTATTATTGGAGTACTCGAAACAGAAAATCCTTAATTAATAAAAATTGGAAACTTTCAACGTATATTTAAATTATTAGATTTTCGTTTAAAATTCTGTAAATAATTCTGAAATTTATCACACTCATGATACATTTTTAAAAAATTGTTTCCTTTCTTCAGATTTATTTATATCGCTGTCTTTATGTCTTGAATTCTAGGCAGGTAGAAATACACTCAGTACCTTTCTCTTTTCAGTGACAAATAAATATTTTTAAAATCTTTATGGAAGACATATACTCCAGTGATTTGAAGAAAAATATTTTAAATTATGGAAATAATTACACTTTATATTACTTATGAAGGAAAATGTCACAAATTCCAAACTTTTAAATACTTTTTTTACCTAATAATTATTTACGGTAGAATATTCTTGGCATTCAAATGCATTACATTAAAAAATTTCTCTTTTTATTGTCCGTAATTACCCAAATTTTATCACTTCTGGTACCTTAAAAAGAAAGATATAGGAATCAGCAAACATCTCTTGTAGGGTATAGTCTGTGAATGGCATAAAATAATGAAATCCAAAGAAGGTACATTCAGTGCATAATCATGCTTTAGAGTACTTATTACACCATTTTTTATTCCAAAGTAGTTGAGGAGTCTTTTCAATTATTCCACTTTTTTCTTAAATATCCTAGCAAATATGGAATAGTTTGGAGTACTTATTTCAAAATCAATCACCGTATTGAAGAGGATGTATTTAAAATGATAAGAAGCACCTAATTCTTGCTCAAAATGTTTTTCATCACTCGTTCCTAGCTATCTCAAACTACTATTTTTCAATAAAAATATATTAGACAACATAAAATATTGCATATAAATCAATATTGAATAATTTGATGTGTTACTTTCTTTAACAACAGAAACTCCTTATCCATTCCAAAATATTCCAAATCATCATTTTCAGATTTCAAAATTTAGTAAATCATTCTAATACTATTTTTGTCAAAAATAAACTTTCAATAAAACAAAAAAAAGCTAATGAATATGATGCACGTGAAAGGAATCTTTAAGATTCATAAACTTACTTTAAAATTAATAAGGACTAATAGCAAAAAGTAAAGCTCCCATTTCTAGGAGAACTAAATATCAAATTCAACTTAATTTCTTTTGATATTTACGGTGCCTGTAACAATAATTCAAAAAATGGAGAAAAATTAATCTAAGTATTAGCATTTGTAAAATATAATTTACCATTAAAATATTTTGGAATTGTCAAATTAAAGCTCTTTAAAACCTCCATGTTGACTACGCATAACCTCATCAATCCTTCGGATAAACGGTTGATCGGTATTCATTTTGGTATATATATATATGTGTGTGTGTGTGTGTGTGTGTGTGTGT
>JAOUZG010002851.1:16588222-16600538 GCA_026289955.1 Argiope argentata
TGTGTGTGTGTGTGTGTGTGTGTGTGTGTGTGTGTGTGTGTGTGTGTGTGTGTGTGTGTGTGTGTGTGTGTGTGTGTGTGTGTGTGTGTGTGTGTGTGTGTGTGTGTGTGTGTGTGTGTGTGTGTGTGTGTGTGTGTGTGTGTGTGTGTGTGTGAACTTTCAATAATTTGAGATTCTACTTCCTCTGCCAACAAAACTTCCATTTCCAAAAAATAAGTGTCAGAATCGTAATTTCCAGATTTGTCTTTTAGCCTTAAATTTGTTTTCCTCAGAGTCATTTAGTATCAGATCATTGTTAATAACCACCTTTGAGACATGAAACGTTTTATGAAGATCACATGGGTAGGTTCTTTAGAAATATTGATTGCTAAAGTGGTATAAAATATACTACATTTAGAATAAGACACTACCCTTTTTGTATACATTATCTCCCTTTTTTCTAGTCATTGTAAAGTTTTATTACCCTTTACTTCCCAGAAAAAAAGAGAGAAAAAAAGTTGGTTATTTTACGTAATATAATAATCAATTTGTGATCAAATGCCTTTCTGTTATTTTGTTGCTTATAACATAAACGCTCTCCTGTATTAAATCGCCTAACAATGTTATTGTGTTTTATTTACTAAAATTATACGATTTCTATGCAACTAAACCTTTTATTCGACCAAATTAAAAAATAATAATTTATAATAGAAAGCTTTATTATTTTGAAAATTTAAAATGATAATCTTTTAACCCTTATGTTGCTAACGCTCAAACCCCGTGGGAGGTAAATTTCTTTATTCGGGAGTGGCAACAGATGCAAGAGAGGTTTTGTAAATATGGCGAAGGAGAAAAGTGTTGAATGTTTAGTTCTGAGCTGTTTTGTTTTATAGGTTATTATATTCTTATGTATTGCCATCTATGAAAAAAAAAATGCTTACATTTATTTTCTAAGTCAATCCTAATAGGAACTACACTTTAAGGCATCATAAGGTTAACATTAGTAAATATCAGTATATAATTGTTTATTTTATTTTATTCTGACATAAAATAAATAAAAATTCGCACAAATGTGTAGTTTTGGAGAATATTTTTGGAAATATTTTTCCTACGGGACTATAAAGTCACTAGAAGCTATAATTTTGTTAATTATGTAGTGTTTTTATTTATTGGTTCATTATAACAAAATGTTAACTGAAATAATACAATTTTTTAAAATAAAATTACTGTGCAAAATAATTATGCGAATTATGATATTCTGGAATTCAATTCTTTTGGTTGTGAATCAAAGATTGACACTGAACTTAATGTTTATTATGTGTCCTATTTACATTCCCATTTACGAAATTGCGCTCAGCATACGTTGCATTTTAACATTCTGTATAAAAAAATGCATAAAAATTTATAATGTCATACGGCAATTATGTTTTAAAACGTGGGAAGTGTTTTCTCTTAATCGTAAAAGAGTTCAAAACAAAAACATTTCAAAAATTTTACAACCATGCTATACTAACAAAATGATTAAAGAAGATTAAAAGATATAATTTTAAGACAAAGGTGTTTCCTTTTTTTCGAAAATTGCTGTACATCAGATATAAGTATTCATTGGATAACAAGAAAAAATCCAGTTTGATTCATGTCGTTATTATAATTCTAAAAAAACATGGATCGAAATATACAAACATTTAAAGATTTCTTATAGCCATGATATTTCAAAGAATATTTTTAACTACCTAGATTGATATCCCTGAGACATTCTCATATATTCGTCACATTCAACACTTTCGAATAAAACTGTAGGTTCTATGCAAGGATAAGAATACCATGGGTTTTCATTTGATTATTGTCAGGGGGCTTCGTATGATCATTTGTGCTTCATACAATGTGTGATTCAAACAAAGTGGGCAACAATTGTATGTTTCATAAAATTTGTATAACATAAAATGTAACCATGTGCAATTCATACAATGTTACATCATACAATGGGGCCATGTGTGCTTCATACAATGTGTACAACAACTGTGTGTTTCATACACTATGTACAGCATACAATGTTACATCATATAATGTGACTATGTGTACTTCATACAATGCGTGATTCAAACAATTGTGTGTTTCATACATTATGAGCAACATACAACGTAACCATGTGTACTTCATACAATGTTACATCTTATAATGGGTCCATGTGGGCTTTATACAATGTGTGCAAAAATGTGCGCTTCATAGTGCCCAAACACAAAAAAAAAAGATTCATGCGCATAATTAATTACATGTCATTGGTGAATAAGAGTTACGAAAAATCCTATTTGGCAATTAATCACTGGAAGATAGTTAATATACAAGTACCAAAAAAGTGAATATGTATTTGGGAGATATCTATTCTGACATAC
The DNA here is from genome assembly GCA_026289955.1 of Argiope argentata. Lineage (NCBI taxonomy): Eukaryota > Metazoa > Arthropoda > Arachnida > Araneae > Araneidae > Argiope > Argiope argentata. The sequence continues at coordinate 16,590,595 of JAOUZG010002851.1, forward strand.
TAAAATTAAAATTTTGCACAGACCTATCAAACCTATCAAACTGCTCTGACCTAAAATTGAAAGTGTCGTTATTTTTGCATTTATTTGCAAGAAAAGTATAGGCCGAAAGACAATAAAACTCATGGGAGGATTTGGTTCGATATTTAAAGCATATTAACATATTAGATCTTAAAATTATGTATTAAATTAATTTTTTCCCCTGTTAGTGATTTCTTTATTTTTATTTTTATTCTTTATTTTGTTGCAATTATGATAAAATTTTATTCTAAAAATCGGACAGATAGACTTTTTCAGAATAAATTTCAAACAAAATTTGACACGAATTTACTAATTTAGTTTTAACTCCTTATATCATATTTCATCTGTTTACTCAAAAAACTTTCCTAAATATATATTTTTTTGCATGTAACACAGATAGCGGGTCAAATGAACACACAAATTCCAAAAATGAATTTTCCAGAATTAGAGATGTCTGAAACGTGAAGATTCTATGAAATCTTTATTCTAATTTTCATTCTATTTTCTTTACTCTTCATATGCTTGATTTACGAGAAAGTAGAAAACAAAGACATTTACTGTTGAATAATGGATTTCTAAATATTAAATATTTGTATGAGTTATAAAACATCGATCGAGAAAAATAATGATTAAAAATTGAAGTAAGAAATTATACCAGTACGAAATCATATTTGAGTCCAAATAAATACATCAAATTTTAGTTTTGAGTGAATGGAACTATAATAAGGAATTATTAATGGAAAATTTAAAAATTTTATTCCATCCTTATAATTAAATTTTCTGAATATATCGGCATTGACAGTACTTGGTAAAACACATAAAATATTCGTAATATGAAAATTAAAAGAAAAGAGTATCAAATATTCTTTTGGGATAAAATATTAAGTTATTTCTAACAAAAACAGTGCATAATAAAAAGAGTCGGAGACTAAACGCATGGTCATATGATTCATCCATGACAGATTTTTAAATCCTTTTATTCCATGAAGAGCCCTAGTTTATGATAAACAGTTGCATTTAGAGATTTTTTTTGGAGATTTTTATAAATCTTTTATCAAAAGAATTTATTTGCGTCGACAAATTCAATGTAATTTTAGATTCAATTAATTCCGATAAGATTGATAAAAATTAATTTCTGTCAAAAAAGAAATGGACAATATTTATTTTCAAAAGATAATTTTTTAAAAATATTTTATCAAATGTTAGTATAAGTTATTAATATGCTTGGTAAAAAATTGACGACTATATATAATATAGATGGATTTTAAATGAAACATTTCGAGTATATTTGATAACAGTAGTCATAAGAAATCGTATAAATTATTATATTTTAACAATAATATTCATTTCAATGCTTCCATAGCTGCATATAAGAAATACAATACTTCAATTAACTACTTACTATTTAATAATAATCATCTAGTAATTTTCTATTAAATCATAGTCTATTTAATAATCATCCTCATAATATTTAATAATAAACATCATAATATTTGATAATAATCATCATCATATTTAATGAACTTCATCATAATATTTAATAATCCTCATCATCAATATTTAATAAAAATTTAATATCTTATTTAATTTTTTTTAATTTCTCTTTAAACAATATTAGCAAAACCTAGGTTATATAAATACATTTTATGAAATTTAAATTTATCATCAATCAATTTTAGAATTCTTAATTAATAATAACAGTTAAAACAAACGTGGGATTGAAACGGAAGCAAAACAAAACTAAAAATCACTCTCCTTTTCTAAGTAGAAGAAAACTCTAGACACACTTTCACAAAAACCAAAAGAAATTCCTACTGTTAAATTGCTTCGTAAATGAAGTTCATCTTTGACTTACGTCATTATTTCTCGAGAAAATTCATTCAGGCATGTTAAAAGAAAGGAACCGGCAATCTCAACTGACCCGTGACGATATAAAATCTCAATTTGTTATCTAAAAGCACCTAAATGTGTTAAGTACCAATCTCGGGCACCCAAATCCATCTAGTATAAAAACCGCAGCGCACCCAAATCAACCATCAGAATCTCACAAACGTTCAGTTATCAGCAGAATCAGGATTTATCTAACACCATGTTTTTCAAAGTAAGTTTTTCCTTCTAAATAAATTCAACTGTTTGATAACAGTTTTATTTTTTTTCCCTTTTAGTCAGTGATTTCAAATAAATTTTACTTGAGTGTAAAAATTAATATTCAATAATCCTTTCAAAACTTGGATATCATTGACTTTCAAAGCAAACTAGGTTTTAAAAATGAGAAAAGGAGAATGATATTGTCAATATTATGTTTCAGAAAATATCGTAGATTCATTTTTTTGGCTTTAAAATATTTAAAATCTAATATTTTCTTAAAAATACCTTTAAATATTCTTTGAATTACTTACCATTTTTTAATTTCATCTTGATTTGAAATTTAATGTTTAAATATGATTCCTAATGTAATTCTAAATATAATTTCATATATAATCTAAAATATAATAGCAATTAATGGTTAAAACGTGACTTATTGTCTGTGAAATAATTCGTGGCTGATTATGGCAGCATTAGAATAATTAATCCTTTTTTTATTCGAACATTGATTTCAGTATAATTTATTTTTTAAATAATTTCACATTTATGTTTCATTTAGTTTTAAACGGTAACGATTCTTTAAAAGAAAAATTAAATTTATTGGTTAAGTATACATTCAAATTAATTTTATTTTCTTGACCTTTAAAGCTGAATAAGTAACCCTAATTTTTTTTCTATCTGAACATTAATTTCAGTATAACTTATTTTCTTTAAATTATTTCAAATTTAAATTCCATTTTACATAAATTTCTTACGAGTTGGACATTAGAAACTTTTATGTTTTCAATAAATAGTTTTAATTTTTACGTTTAAAAAAGAACATAAATAAAGTGAAGAATATCATATTTTGATAACAGATGACAATACATTTTTTCAATGAAATTTCCTTTTATTTACCCGGTAATATTCCATAATTAATTTCTACTGAAGGCCATTTTATAATTCAAAATACTTTATTAATTTAATTTTTACTCATTATTATATTATTCACATTCATTAAATAAATGTAGCAATTTTTTAGGTTATTTAAATTATGAATTTATATTCTTTTTTTACTTTTGAAATTTAATGTGCACAGCACATATTTGTAGATAGATGCAGAAATTACTTCAATAACTAAAAAATCAAACTTTTCTTTTAAAAGAATAATTGGATTTTTTTCCTTCCTTTTTGTAGTTAACGAGATTGTGGTTTCCTTAATGGTTATATGTCACGCTTAATTAATTCAATTAAAGATCCTTTATGAAGTTTGTATGAAAAGAGAACATTGCTGTTTATTATATATAATTTACGGATATTCTTTATGCTTTCAGATCGCAGTTGCTTTGTTTCTTGTCGCTGTCGCCACTGCCAGCCACTATGAACATCATGAAGAGGTAGGTTTCACTATTTTATAAAAAAAAGTAAATTATATTTGAAATTTTATTTGTATATTAACCTAGAAAAAATGTGTAGTATTTTTATTTTTTTCGAATTATTATACTCTTATATGCATTATTCATCACTTATAAAAGTTTACTTAACTTTTCTAAAATGCGATTATCTCTATAATTATAAAAATATGCAGACAATTAATATTATTGACTACTATTTATGTTACTTTGAAATTTATTTTCCGAAAATAATTTAATAAACTATATTATTTGAGTCAAATTTTAAATTTTAGATTAAAATCATCTCTAAAATTACTTTCTTCAAGTTATATTTCTCATCATTTTCAGTAGCTCTATGGACTTTATTACTTCTTAAAACTTTTTTTAAGAAAAAATCAATTAGTTTGATAAATATATCTTTTGATATTTAGCTCCGAGTATAAATTGAAAAGTTCCCTTCGTGGTTTCAATTTTATAGTTGATATATATATTTTTTATATATTTAATCTCCAAAAAAAATTTCCACATGACTGTGTAATTATTTTAGTTTAATTTTTGTGTAAATTGAAAGTATAGAGAGTTTTTAGTCTTAACACTCATTTTCAAAGAGAGAATAGAGAAAATAAATGATGAATATTCTTGATTCATTAAATAACAATTTTATTGCTCTTGAACAATATTTAGTATCATTTCTTAGCAATTTATACTGAAAAAAATTGACCTAAAACATCGCATTGGTTTGATGAAACAATTTTGGAAAAATATTAAAATCCTATATAAAACTAATAAATGGGGCCTCCTTTGAAATAATACGAATTTCAGATTTTAGAACCAGACAAATAATTAATGAACAGTAATAGCATCAGAATAAAGAAAAAATAAATGTTATTTAAATAAAAGTAAAAAAAGGATTTGAAAATTAATATAATGAAAATAATTAGGAAGTGTTGATTCTCTTTACATAAGATTATCATAAAATTTCACAGAAACTTAGTATACAAAATCGTATAACAGATAATATCACTTTTCCACAATTTTTATAAAATCATTCTTTCGTGTAAATTCTTAATTATATTTAACCATGCCTAGTACACTTTACCATAAATTTCGTGACCCCCTACGTTTCCCATGCTTTTACGTTTTGGAAAAAATCACACCATACAATAATTGGATCTTTGAATCGGTAGTGATCCTGGTGGTTGAGATTTTACCAATAAATCACTGAGAGCAAAAATATCATTGGTGTAATTGAATTAATTGTATAATGTTTAAGAAATTATATTATTTTTTATGCTTCATATTAAAAATACAAAAGTGAAATTATTTTTATTGAATTCGTTTTTAATATTATGTTATAAAAATTGATTGTTCATAACTTTATTAGCAACATCATGCTTAATAATTATTATGAAATTATGTTTTTTCATACTTTGAATGCAAAATAAAAGAGTTGATTTCTTTTTATGGACACAATTAAACCTTTTTGAGTTTTAAATTTTACAATAATTATCTGTTCTTTTATTACCAGCATGACGAGTTCAAGATTTTACTACTAGTTGAATGAAGATAAAAAAAATTAATAAACTCATTGGAGTAAAATGCTTAGTAATTAAGAAATTACGTTTTTCATACATTGTATGTAAAATACAGTAGTGAATTTATTTTTGATGAAAATATTTATTTGAATTAAAAAAATGGATTGATTGATTACAACCTTCTCACTAGCATTATGCTCCAACTTAAGTTTCAAATAGTTGATTGATTGATTGCGACTTTCTTACTAGCATCATGTTCCAGCTTAAGTTTTAGATAATTTATTGATTGATTGCAACTTTCCCACTAGCGTCATTCTTAAAATAGTTTATTGATTAATTGAAACTTTCTCACCAGCAACATTCTTAAAATAGTTCATTGATTAATTGCAACTTTCTCACTAGCATCATGCTCCCACTCCATACAAATTCGGTTATGAAGTAAAGGATCACGAAGGCTCCCAGCATAGACACGAGGAAGGGGATGGCCATGGCCAGGTTAGAGGCAGCTATGGATACGTTGACCAGAAAGGCATTCACCGAGAAGTCCACTACGTTGCTGACAAAGGTGGTTTTCGTGCCGAGGTCAAGACCAACGAACCAGGAACAGCCAATCAGGATCCCGCTCAAGTCAAAATCCATTCTGATGCATCCTATCATCATCATAACGAGCCTCATCATGTGCATCATAATATTCATGGTCATCACGGTCATGGTTACGCTTAAAATGGCTTTCGTTTATTGATGAAGTGGTATATTCTAAATGCAAAAGCAAATTTTTATGATTTGGGACCTAAATTATACATTATTTTATAATGAAAGAATAAACTTTATGAGTTGAAAAATTTAAAGCCCAATTGGTAATTTAAAGATATTCTAGTAATGTTTAACTGCTTTAAAAAACTAAAACTAGTGAAAATAATTTTAATGATTTAGATATAATTCGATAACTTTTTAATCTGAAGTGAGTTAAATATTGTTTTTAAAAAGGGGATACGAAATTGTATCAAAAGAGCGTGATCACTTTCAGAACAGCAATATGTTAACATGACAAATAACTCTAAGATAATTTAAAATTATTATCGAGGAATAAATTGTGCTACTTTGAAATGCAAGCTTAATTCTAAGGATGAATTGATACAGTTTAATCTTTATGAGTTAGAAATAAATATTCCAGATAACCTTTTTGTATTTACTATACAAATCCTATTAGCAGTATAGTATCTACTATACAAATCCTATTTAAATTTATTGGAAATATTTTTCAAAACAATTTATAGATTGATTTTATTTGTCTTAAACCTCTACTGCATTTCAAGAATATACCATTTGAATCAAGCCAACATGTTTTAATCGGTGTCAAACTGGGCTAGTCACAGTGTCGTGGTATTTAACTATTTATTCCTGTACATTGAGTACAAAACTTCATTCATTTGAGGGGGTTCTTTATTCTGTTTCTGTATATTCTTGTTACATGATACTGTGAATAAATGCAATTTTGAAAAAAAAATCCTTTTTCATTGACTTTGACTTCTGGACTCACCTACAAATGAATATATAAGTTAGAAGAACAATAAACGAAATTTTTTTAATAATATAAAAGGGGTACATAAAGCTGAGAAAAAAATGTTAGATTTCAATTTGTTTTAAACATTTCCCAAACTCATTGAAGATTTTTTTCTGAAAATAGGCACAGTGAAGATTTATACACAAAACTTAGTGAACCATATTTATTACCTTACCCTTATCCTTTTTCACATTTCGTCACCTAATTATTTTGTTATGATGCTTCAGAAATATTGTAAATTGAATCATAAAAATTATGATTATAAAAAATTGGGTTAAAACTTTAAAAAAATTAATCGAAATTTTTTTTCTAAGAATGTGTACTTACTTAATGATGAAAAAAATCATTGGCATTTTCTCGCATTGCCTTCAATGAAAAAATTATTCCTGATTTCTACTCATAAAATCATATACATTATTTAAGACCCTGAATGCTTTTCATGGCATTGGTGATAAACAGTTTCAAAATATTGATCTGCAGCGTAAATCTACCAGTTTTATAGAATTTATCACAATAAAAAGTATTACTGGTGATTTTTGGTTGGTTGAATTGGTACCAAAGTTTGATTTAAAACTAAAGTTGTAGTCAAAGATTTCACTGATTCACGTTATTGCGTTTGCATGCCTACGAAACTACAAGACGGTGATGATCCGTTTGATGAATGCGGTTGAGAATTTTATATTTACGTTTTAAAATCTAAACCTGTGCACCAAATTTTAGCTATCTTCGTTTATGTATTTTTACTGCTAACGAATTCATTTGAACTTAAACAACTAGACAAACAGATTTTATTTGAGTGGATATTATTTAATATATGATGGAAATCTACAGATTTCATGTACTAGATTTCCACTATGTAACTCGAAGTGCTTTTGAGGTATGTTCACAGATAGACCCATAGGCAGACATAATCACCGAAAAACCAGTTAAATATAATGCCAAAAATGTGGATTATGATGACTTAAATTGTCTTGAAAGAGAAGAAAAGTCGACATCTCAAGGTTAGCAAAACAATACTTCTACACATTTCGTAAATGATAAATAAATAAATAAAAAGAATTTTAAACATGTCATACGAAATACTTCTGACGTAAGAAAGCTCACTAAATACCTACACATGTCTGAAAAAGATCAACTCCTTGAAGACGTTTTCAGACAGTTAGAGTCAAACTGTCGTGACGGTTGGCCAGGGAAGGTGTCGAAGAAAAGTGGGATTCATATTTCGGTATCTCTGAACCGGTATCTATGTTAAATAATGGTCTTTATTGGGTGTTTGTTGCACATCTATGTCCGAGCCCTGATCTTTGACTTGAATTTCTATTCTCCAAAAAATAGTTCTAGACCAAGGAAATCACAATAAAATTCCAATAGCTTCATCTACTTCGGCTTCTGCTTGGCTCCCTTTTAACAAGCCGACAACTTTCCAAACTTCTGATGGTGATGAATTGTACTCTTTACAACAAAAGCAGGGGTACAACGGCATCTGAGGGTATGGACCCCTCAGCACCTGATAGCAGAAGTCTGATTTCTAGCTCATATGAGGATGACACACATTTATCAATTTCGCTTGAACATCTGCTTTTTATTGGGGGGGGGTAAATTCATATGCCTCACAGATAGAACACAGAAGAACCACAATGCTCTGACTGGGATCCTAACCCGGGACGCCTAGTTCACGAGGAAGACGCGCTACCTCTGCGACAGAACGCAAGCTTCCAAACTTCTGATTCTGTTAAATGACTTCAATGAAATATCACTCTAGTCGAAACAATGCGCTTACTGAATGTTTATCATTCTTTTTCGCTTTGTCTTACATTAAATTAAATGCCAAATAAAATTCACCGCAGGTAAAGCATCATCTTTGATATCACATTCAAAACTTGCTCACTACGAAGATTAAATTTTTAAAAATGCCATTTTTGATTGTTTTCTTCCATTTTATGAAGAAAAAAATGTTTATACCATTGTTTTCTACAAGACTGACAATATGCTTTAATCATGTTGAGCAGTGTATTTTATATCTTATTAATAATTTTGAAATTCAAAAGTTGTTGAAAAAGTTGTGATAGCTATAAATTTTATTAATTCATTGTATAGTTGTATATGAATAGTAAACAAAACGAAGGTTTAAAAAAAGGTTAATAAAAGCAAAAAAATCCTACTCATATATCAAACTGACAGAACTCTGAGTAAAATCTTAAAGGTATGAGACGCTGATAAAAATATTTTAAATAAATTTCTACTGAATTTATCATATATTTTTGAAATTCACTTTCTATGATATTCACCGTGACTTTGTTCCTTAATAAGTTTGCTTTTATGCTTTTCACAGTACTCATGACTGTACTTTCTCAATATTTAATATATGATATTGTTAATGAATATACGAAAATATTTACAAAGTTAATATAAAAATGGAATTTCAATGAAAGGATAGTGAAAATGTGTTAATAGTAAATATTGATGATTATAAGTTATTAATAATAAGTAGAAATTAATCATTCCTTCTGTTCTTAAATTATATTCAATTCAACATTTCGACAGCTTTGAGATCTATAGATTTAAATATTATAAATTGATGAACTGACTTATATTTAGATCATTTTAAAATCAGTAAACCCAATATACAACAAAGTTTTGAAAACAGTTTTTTCTTACATATATATAATAGTCCTACATATATATAATAGTTTTCAATATAATAGGTGAATATAATAGTTTTCTTCCAATATATACAGTTTCCAATATAATTTAAAACATTTATTTTCTTCTATATTATGTTACAATTTAAGAGAAAGAGGTGCGAACTATAAAAAAATTATTTTGTGATTGATTAATTAGATATATGAACAATTTATTTAGCATGGTTTCGCTAAAGGAACGTATTTTTGTTGGTTTTGATGGGAGATCAAATATTTTATGTAAGCATGGTCACAAATAAAAATGGACAAAATTTCTAAGATTTAATTTATTAATATAGTCACGGCAAAATATCAAAAGTATATACTGGAATTTTTCACCATTTTCAGATTTAAGTATTAATAATTTATGATCTGTCATAAAACGAATAAGATGAATTTATTGAAAAAAAAGAAGAAGAAGAAAGATATTGTGTATATTTCTAATTCCAAAGAAAATATAATTATGCGAAAATATATTTCAACATATCTGAAGTTATCTCATAAATTCAGAATTCAAGAAGGAAACTTTATGAATTTGGATATCGTATCTAAATATCAGAATACATGGGAAATTCTTATTCAAATAGACGCCAGGCATCTAGTAACTTACTCAATTTAGGAAATTTTTACAAAAGACTCGATTATAGAGAATAAAATATCAGTGAAAATGCAATTAAATATCTTAGAA
>JAOUZG010002851.1:16600938-16629822 GCA_026289955.1 Argiope argentata
ATATATATATATATATATATATAATATGAAAAAATTATAAGGTGATAAAAGAAATGAGATAATTAAAATTAAATAATTGTGCTGTTTATTTCAGTAGCCGAGACTACCATGTTTCAGCGATTCTGCCTTGATAGGGGGTGAGAGGCGTAATGATAACCATATTTCCGTTCGTCCTTTTTTTCCTTGAATTCTGCCCCTTAAGATGAGTTCCTATACATATTTTTTTTCTCTACATATGTTCATATGCTTGTAGAGAAAAAAAATACCTGTCTCTCTGATTGTGCTATTTTTAGTTTAAATGAACAATTTTTATTGGTTGCTTAGATGACATGAGGAGGAGGGAAACAAAGATACAAGAGAAGGAGGGAAACAAAGAATATTTTATACCTCATTACATGTAAAACAAATCATACATCATTGTTAGTCTCTAAACGCTATGAAAAGATCAGATTAGATGGTTTAAGATAAAAAATTGTTATTATTTTCTACAAATGTGAAATACCAAATTTTAAGAATGGAAATATTACCTTTATTAATTATAATTTAATTGTTAGGTCCCTGAATACGAATAAAAACTTCTTAAAAGTATTTTATACTAAATTAGTATATTTTTCAAATAAAATTATTAGTTATCTACAGTTTTTATTCCTCCTATATCCTCGAATAATCCGAGTTCACTTTGCTGTTATATGTACCATTTCTTCCTTTCACTTTTCTTCTCAGCCCTATTTTGACTAAATAAATTCCTGATGCTTTTTCAAAAACAGGGAAGATTTTTCGATTCCCAGAACGAAGAGTAATTATATATTTTCATTTATAGATTTAGGAAGGCTGTGGTGCATACTAAACTAAAAGGAAAGATTTGTGATTGCATCAAAAACTGAGTCTTTTAACGAAATAACATATGCTCTTTTGATACGACACATTTTTTTATTAAGTTGATATGTGGATAAAGTAATGAAAGTACTATAATGGATTACAATGGATAAAATCAATTATGGATAAAGTAATGAAATCTACGTCAAATGTATTTTGATAAAGCAGTAGTAAAGAAAATATATAAGAACTAAGAATAATTATGGTTAAATTATTTCTTAAATTGATTTATACAGTGAAATTTTTGCATTTTTCAGTTCTTTTTATTACATTTATTTAAAAATCAAATTAGAAACCAAACCACTTTACTTTCACTAACTAATGAAGTAATCTACACACCTCTATGGGTGTAATTTTCAGAAATATCATTTCTTAGTTATATATATTCTTCTAACAGATATTTTGGAATAACTTTTATAAAAAATTATTTTTATTATTTCTTGGAACTAGTTTTGTAATAAGTTTTTAACCTTATTTCGTTAAAATTCAAATTATGTATTTGTTTGCTGACATATAAATTTAATAATGAGATGAGGCTAACGCCAATAAATAACGAATAATAAAGCAATTTAAGGCTAGATGGAAGCATCAGCGTAAACAGAATTTCCTACAGTAATTAAAGCATTGTCATCGTTTATTTCTTTGGGTAAATCGGATGCTTAAAGCATTAAATAATTCAAGGGATTTAAAACTAAATATTATATGAAAAGAATGATTTATCTTACTCAGTAATTTATATTTTACCATAATTTAACCAATCGCATTATATAAAATGAAACTTTAAAAAAAATCAAAACAGAAAACATGAGCGAAGAGTGCTTAGGAAATTTAAAAACAACATAAAAAGTTTTATATTAAGTACATATAGAAAATAACATGTGGTATTGTCATACCTAGCTTTGGTTGTTTAATAGTCTATTTTTAACAATATATTTTTTATTTCAATATGTATGTGATCATCTAAATAAATATTTGAAAACCACCTCATAACTAAGTAATGATGCTGCCATCTATTGATTACAAACTAAACATTTTATAATAATTTTTTCTGAATATATATATATATATATGTGTGTGTGTGTGTGTGTGTGTGTGTGTGTGGAGTTTTAGGAAAAAAATTCATATTATTAATCATATAATAATAATTGTATTAATACATTAATAGTAAGTAATATATGTGATTATTATTCTATTTCGTTATTTTTCATAACAATGATACATTAATGAAAATATTTATACGATTCTTTATTTATTGTATAAAACATATATACAGAAAAGTGCTCGTATTAATGCAATAATCGTTTGATAAATACTATATACAATATTTCCTGTTCTATTTTTTTTTTATTCCATTAAAACATTAATAAAAAATTCTATTAAGTCCAGTAAATTTTTGCTAGAACCTAACTTTGAAGAAAAGAAAAATTCTCAGCAAATAGTATTATATTAATAATATTTTAAATTTTATCAATTTTAGTTCAATTTTTAAGGAGAACTTCAATGTGGTAAAATTCCTTCATAATATAAACTATTAGAAAAGCATATATGGGCAAAACAAAAGAAGCAGATTTTCGTAGCGACATCTGTTGATTAAAAACCGAACAGTTCACATATAAAAAGTTATAAACTTCCTTAATTTTATTTTTTATAAATTAATATTTGAAAATTTTTTTATTAACATCAAACTTTATCTATTACAAGTTAAAAAAATGTTTTTTAACTTGATTGGAGGAAATATATCTTATTAACCAATGAAAATTTGAACAAGATATATATAGGGAGAGTGTGAAGTAATAGTAGGAACTGAAATAAATTTTACTTTTAGATTTGTTGCTTTTTTTTTCTTTTTTACATTACCATATAAGGAATTTAAAGAAAGTATTGTAATCGTCAAAAAATTTTAAATCCATATTTTGACGATCTTTCATGTATTAGAAATTCTGATATATGATAACTTTTGACATTACATATGTTTGAATGTCTGTGAATACAATAACTCAAAAAGGCTTTGAGCAGATGAATGAAATTTCGTATATGTACTTTCTAGAAAAATTTATAGATTTCTCTCAAAAATTTTATGAGACCCATTCGCCTTAAGTTTGACCGTCTTGTTGTCTGAGTATAAAAGAACTACAGAATATAAACATTTACAAAGGTAAAATTCAAAACACTAGTTTTACATACAAAATGTAAAATCTTATCAAATTTTAAAGCAAATCTGATCGTCTGCAGACGTATACTTCCCCATTTATGTAAACACAAGACTTAAATAAAGGAAATTTAGTTTGTTACATGTTGTTATGTGTCAAACTTTATTTTCCATATAAACACAAAATACAAAAAATATATAATCCAAAATTAAAACTCTCACGAAAAATTCAATAAAAAACGACAAGTTTACTCAAAAATATCTATATCTGGTAATAGTTCTTTCAATAACCAAAAGTCTAAAATTTTATAAATTAACCTTCTTTACCAAAGTTTAAAATTTTATAAATTATCGTTCTCTACCGAAAGTCAAACATTTTATGCCATGGGAAAGGGATAAAAAAGTGGTCAACTTGTTTGTGTAAGTGATTGCTTTTTAATTTGTTGAAATTTTAATACTGTATATTTATTACGAGAAGTAGCCATATCGTTTTATATCTGTTCTAATTTTGAAATAAAGGAATGAAAAATTATGCCCCAAAAGTAAATTGCAATTTTTCAGTTAAACATTTAAACTTTATGTATTGGTTATGATTAGAAAATGAAACCATTATTATTAGGAAGAAAAGAAACCGAATACAATTTTTATAGCAGAGGATAACCATTTTTAATTTTTGAAAACAACTTTTGAGCAACGTTGTTGAAGGGATAGCATTGATAAATGTATTGTTTGTAGAAAGCTCAAATCCCATCTCTTTGGATATTAAAATAATCATCCAGATATTTTATTTAAACATTGCATCTAAGTGAAAAGATTCAATGAAAATAGATACTTCATTGAATCCTGATATGAAGTATTTATGATACTTTATTTAACTATTAATGTTCTTTGGACGAATACTGGAAGTAATTCTTGTTGATTAGGATAATTCTCGTATTCAGAACAAAGGAAGACTCAAGTTATTTTGTTTCTTAAGTAAAATTTCTTCAACTGACATCATGCACGAATTTAAAGAATAATGCCACCTCATATCTTGATCTTGTCTTTTTCAAACACTATAATTCGATTCATAAATTTACTGAATTACATAACTGAAATATTATAGAAATATAATTAAATAAAGTAGATCTCCATTGTTTGAATGCTAGAAGCGTTTTCTGTTAGACAATAACAATTGTAGATTAGATAATAATGGTTTGTATCCCTGTGAATTATTCCTGTAATCAATACATTTTAAATGAGTATATGTATTCAAAATGTAGTTGAACACTAACGAATACTTTGCAGAAAATTTGTAGAGAATATCTGTAGAGAATTTGTAGTAAAAATCTTTAGGAAATAAAAAATTGTAAAATACATTCCCATGTAAATTCATTCATATCGAGTTTTTATATGTGACCTTACCAATTTATGAAAAATAAAAACTATACATATCATCTAATTTAATACTTCTTTAAAGTCAGTGATTTCTTTAAAAAGTCATTTTTTGCAAAATTATGGGTTTTTTTAAAAAAATTTAATATTTTTAAATTTTAACAATTTTCTGTATTTCGTTAGAATTTTGTTTCTAAGTCTTGATAATTTTATGTTTGCAATTATTCTCACATTAGTTTTAATAATATTTACATGGTTAGAAGCTAATATTTAATATAATTTCTTAAGAAAAATATCATAAGTTAGAATCTATTGTCTATTTTTGGACCGAATTTAGCTTACAAATTTCTCAATGTGTTCCGCTGTCCCTGAAAAAAAAAAAGAATAAATAATTTATTTATTCTGAAATATTTATAGTTGTTTTAATGCTTAACAATGTAAAAAAATAATTATCTTAAAATGTATAGTAGATGAAGTTTTTAAATTAAAAAATATACAGAAATGCAGCTTATGTTTTTTGTTCAGTTACTGGATAATGTGTTTCTTAAAAGATTTACAAAATTTTGCACTAATCGTTCCAGAAATATCTCAGATAGAAATATTTTGATTTACACCTCCCTTTGGCCAGACAAAATGTATTTTTTTCCAATTAAAAATTTTTTCCCACTTCACTGGTATATTTTATTTTTATAGATGTATTTTTTATAGAAATATTCAAAAATATTACTATTTTTGACTATTTCTCGGAAATATCCTCCCAAATATAGTTACAGACGACGCGCGGGGGTACGTCTTCTCTGTGATCTGAGCATCACGGGTTTGAGTCCCGGTTCAGGCACAGCTGTTCTTTATCTGTTCTATCTACGATATGTTTGAATGTGTGTCCTTTTAAAAAGGAGTCCTGCAAGCAAATGTAAAACGTGAGTAAATGTTTTGTATATGATGCCTTAATGTTTTTTGTTGTTTGCTTCGGTACATTTAGTGGTGCATGGGGATTTCTAAATATTCAATAAAAATGTGTAGTCACTTCCAATAAACTGGGTTGTAATAGGGTAAATTCTTTCCTTTTTGTAATACAAATTGATTGCCAAAATTGCCCTCCCCCCAAGAAACTAGATATTCAAGGTATCTAAAACAAAGCCAGCCACATTTTCTACTTTCCTCTTCAGGTAAAACGAGGAGAAAAAGGAAACGAGAATGCAACAACCCAATCTGGTTCTCAAACGCGGGAAACGGCGATAATTTTGACACAAAAAGAAACCGTTCCGCACCATAAAACAGCACATGTCAAGATTTCATGGATCGAAAAACAACTAATGCACCTAAATACCTCTCATATTGTTCGATCAATCAGAGGAAACTTTCTTTGTTGATTCTAAATGTGTTACAACTCTCGTTTTTTATAAACTCTATTCCCGAGTTTTAAGCCTTCTGGAAAGAAATCGATTTGATTTCTTATTTATTTATCTCTTGCTTTATTTCTTAGAAAAATTATCCTTTTTGAGTTAATATATGATATAATAAGCGTATAAGAAGAATTATTTATTTTTATAACTGAATTTAAAATATAAACTACGAATTATTTTAATGTTATTTAAAAGCAGTTAAATGTCACAAAATGTATTAAAATTTCCAAAAGTGTGAATGATTAAAATATGCATTTTCCCCCTTCTTTTTAGATGATAAACAGCAGGAATTCTGAGATTCTGTTTCATTTTAAAAATATTTTGGACTTTTATTTGCCATGCCATTACAAAGCTTGTCGAAAATTCTTTTTCTTGAAGAATTCTAATTTAAATTGCATTGCAATGTTCAAACTTCTGCTTTATATTTAATAAAAATCTTCGTTTGCAGAATTCTGAAAAAGGAGGACTCAAGTGTAAAGTTATGGTCATAAAAGAATAATCGAAAAAATTCATTGTTTTCAAATTGTGATTTCCTTTTCAAATAGGTAAACTTTTTTTCTAGGCATGATAGAAGGCAAAGTTAAATTCCTTTTTATCAAAGTTAATTAATTCTAAGCATAATTTATGGCAAAATTAGGGCTTCAAAATCCATTTTTAGCCTCTAAATTCTAAGATATTGCAGGTAAACTAGGTGATCGATTCCTTTTTATCAAACTGAATTTATTCTAGAAATAATTTATGGCAAAATTAGAACTTTAAAACCACTTTTTAGCCTCTAGATTCTAAGATATTGCAGTTGAAAGCTTTAAAAACCGAATTGTAAAAACAGAAAAACTAATTTTTTATCAAGACCAAGGAAGTCTAAAAAAAAGAATTGTAAAAAAATTATTATTTTTATATTTTCTTCGTGGCTCCATTTCACATTTTGCAATTCGTAGTTTGTAAAAGTATCATTCATATAATTCCTTCTATGCAAATTATTTTTACAGCTATTTATTAATATAAGGTATAAAATTGCAAAATGCTTATTCAAAAGGAAATTAACCAAATACATTAAAAATTTATTTATGAAATAATGAAATTATAGCATTTTTCTTTTGAAATACAAAAGGAAAAAAATTAATAGTTAAATAATTGGTGATAAAAATAACTGGAAATAGTTTTTCACATTTGATATTTAATCTTACGTTCTTCTAGACACTTTTAATATTGTTATTGTAGTGGTTCAAATGTTACGCCCAATTAAATAAATTAAGATAATTTCGATATCTTAATTCGATAGAGGTTTTTCAATAAATATTTTAATAATAGCATAATAAAACAAACTTTAGTTTAAAATTGGGGAGATCGATCTTCATCTGTAACTAAATGTCGGGGAAAATTAAATGAATCAAATTACAAGGTAAAATTTTTAACAAACTATTCTTCTATTACTTTTTAAAATAATGAATAAATCTTCTATTACTTTTTAAATAATGAAATTCAAAATTTCTTATAATTTGTAACTTTTTTCCCGTTAATTATCAGAACTTTCCCACTTTTTCTTTTATTTCAAAATTTATTTACAAATATATCATTTATTTTTTAAAATATCTCAAGAGATCTAAATTTTACAATTTCCACTGAACAATCTTGTTTTAATGTTTTGTCAAAATATATAAAGAAATTCAAAACAAATGTTTTAGTATATTTTTTTTGGTTTTGTAAATTAAAAATATTTTTAACTTAATCATTTAATTTTTTTCAGCTAAAATAATGTGTTTATTAAATGTGAAAAAACATTCTTCGTATCGTTTGGTGTTAATAGTTCTTTTGCAAACATTTTATGTAAAAATAATTCTTTCGTAATGTATCGCATATATAAATTTGATTAAAAAAACTTCTATTTCCTATTTATACAGATGACTGTTGTCATAATTTTAAAATAAAATAAAATTACCAGTCATGCATAAAAATACTTTGTTAATCAATTACATCTATTACATCAGCAGAAAATAGTTATTTAAGAAAATAATGTGAAATATCATTTGGAATTTTGACTCAGATAATGTTATTTTTATTTAAAAAAAACTCGTACTGAATATTGACTTTAGGTTATTTGTTCAGCTGGATTTATAAACCCTCGATTCCCCATGCATCTAAAATCAACTCTAAATTAATTTTAAATGCGTTTTTTTTCAATTATTATTTGAAAAAAATTGCTCTCTGCAAATTATTTATTTTTCTAATTAGAAAAATA
Source organism: Argiope argentata (assembly GCA_026289955.1). Lineage (NCBI taxonomy): Eukaryota > Metazoa > Arthropoda > Arachnida > Araneae > Araneidae > Argiope > Argiope argentata. The sequence goes on from JAOUZG010002851.1 coordinate 16,608,983, forward strand.
ATTTGCAGAGAGAAATGCTTTCTTTTATTAACTCTTCGGTTTCGCTCAATTACTTCGAAGCTCAGTAGTTAAGCTTTTTACACCCTTTTAAATAAATTTGATTCATAATTATTGTTTCACATGTATTAAATGAATTCAAGTGTAGAAACTTTAAACGAGATAAGTAGATGTTTTGATAAATATAGTTTTTAAAAGAATGAAACCAATATCTATAACTTATAAAATTTGTTGGCACGAAAAGTACGACGAAAAAAAAATCGCAACTTATTACAAGGAGAGGAAATACGATATCATCGATATATGATAAAAACAAACTATTGGTCCATTGAAATTATTTATAAAGGACTTAAATCAAAATTTTAATTTCAACTTTCCAGCTAAATAATTTCAAACTTATAATTTCACAAAAAATATTTTTGCACCTCTTTAAATTTAAAAAAAAAGCTTATGATATGTTACCCTTAATATTTTCAGAAAGTATCTGCCTGATTAATAAATTTTCAAGACATTTTAAAGTATGTTTAAAACGTATTGACGATATTACGAGTTATACGAAGCTTTCAAGCTTGCTTACTTCAATTATAATCTGAGTTTATTATTATTAAATGTAAACGCCTCCCCTTTTCAACTTTTCACCTTTTTTGGATTTATAAACTCATCCTGGCGCAAAAGCGTGAAGGGCTTTTCGAATCTAATAACAAGTATTATTATATTAAAAAAATAATATAAACAACAATTTTTAAAAATCATTTTCCTCATAAGTAGATAGGAATAATTTTATTTTAGCTACTTTTTATTAAATAATTGCAATTGGTATTTTTCTCATGTTTCGTATTACAACGGAAGGAGGGGTGCAGTGGTTTCTGGGAGTATAGCCCCTGAGGACCTAGGGCAGAAGTCCGACTTCTAGCTCACGCATTTCATCCATTCATCCACAGATCGTAATTTAGATCTGGAACAGAGAACGATCACCTCTGACACTAATGGTATTATTCATCGTTACTTTAATTTTTTGTTACAACAAATAATTCATCAAAAAATTATACTAGCATTGAATTTTCAGTGCCGATTAAGGATTCAAAGACAATTGGGGCGATGCAAAATGCAAGAATTTTCTACAGGAGTTGGGTTAACACAATACAGACTAGAAATATCTATTTTTTTATTCTGTATAATTTTAATTTGATAGTACTACAAAAGGAATCCGAAATATCGATTACTTAACAATGTTTAATATTACATGCACCAAACATTAAGAAAATAAGCTTAATCGTTTGAAATAACTGGCCGAAAACATGTTAAGCCTAGCCTCATTGGCATGGAGAAAAAACAAACAAAATTCGCTACTTTTTTGATGAAATGAGGCTTTTTGGTGAGAAAGGTAGTTTTTAATTGATAAATAAAAAATTAATGAACTAATATTTGAAAAAATTGTATTAACATCAAATGTCATCCAATACAAGCTTTAAAAAATATATTCTAATTTGAGTGGATGGATAAAAATTATTTTAATTACGATTGAAAATTTCAAGAAGATATTTATATATATATTTATAGGGAGAGTATGAGCTAGTAGTAGGAATCGAATAAATCTATATCATGAGTATCTCTATCTTACCATATTAAGTAATTAAAAGAATATTTCTAAATGGTGTGTTGTCATATTTATTTATAAAATATTGGTAGTTAATATACATATTTTATTAAATTTTAGTTTAAATATTGAATATGGATTATATTTAAATGATTTTTTCCTATTTCATTCTGTGACTAAACTTTTCGAAATTCTTTTGGTGTCGGAGGAATGAAAAAAATATCAACGTTACATTTTTGTCAGGCACAAATGGGAACGCTGAATACTCAAACCTTCAATATCTGAAAGTGCTTTTGAAAACTGCCTGTTCAGAAATCAAAAACTTACAGAAAGAAACATCTATTTTCAAATCACATCGAAAGTCAATGAAAGAAAAAAAAACTTGTTTCTAGGTATAATGGGTAGCTACACTTAAATCAACCAACCGTGCAGTAGGCTATTTGTAAAAAGTGAAGGTTAAAGGATAAAGGAGGTGAAAAAACTGTCACGCTTCACGGAAAGCAGGACGATTTCTTTTCAGCAAATTTCGCTTTCAATATCACTCATTTGGAGACTGGTGGGAAAAAGTTACTTTTGATTTAGCGGAATATAAGCTGAAAGAGAAGGTGTATCGAAAGGTTTTTATAATATTTTAAGATTAAACTTCTGGAAGGCAAGCTTCACTAGGTTTATAAAATCGTGCCTTTTCGGAGAAAATATTTAGTTATGAATCACGTACTGATTACATCGGAGTATTTTTTTTTTTTCATTTTGTTATGTCTCACATCCATTTGTTCGCAAAATTTTGAAGTGTCCGTAGAAAATCATTCTATGGCAACAAATACCATAAAAAATAACGAGATCGCCCTATATGACAGCATTAACATGTTGTTGTTGTTATTGTACGTTATGATACTTGCCATGGACAAGTTCGCTGAGGTAGTCAACATTTTTTGCATAATCTGCATCTCTTGTTTTTGAAGTAGCGCCAACTAGATCCTGGGGTATTATCTTTGCTGCTCACTCATCACATTCGTCAGCACAGCCCCTTTTCACAGGGATTCAGTAACCTTACAGATAAAAAACAGAATAACAATCATCCCTTAAAACCGAGACTCGAACCCGAGAAGCCCAGATCACAAAAAATGACAGGCTACCCCCCGAGGAAGACAGGCTAAAATTACAACTCAACTTGAAGGCACCATAAAAATAATTTTATATTCATTTCTTTTCAGTCGATTTCTTTCTTTTTTTTTTTCGTTTATAGTGCTAGAAATAGACTGTCTGACTAACCTTTGCTACATTCCATTTATAAACAAAACAAATTCACTAATCAAAAATTTCACCTTTTTATTAATTATTGAAGTTGGAATGCCACTTCAAAAAGCACAATTTTTATTCAGCATTGACGGCAACACTTAAACATGTAGATGAATTCTCTTGAAACTTGTTTCAAAGTTGGTATTAATTATGCTAAAATTATTAATGCGATGTTATTTTTAATAAGGTTTACATATACTGCTACATTTCTAAATGAATTCAAGTACAACAAAATCACACACACACGTACGCACGAATGCATGCCCACCCCCTCATATATATATTTATAAATTATTTTTCAAGTATGTTCATAAAATAATTTTATGCCTGAATTTATTTTGTCTAAAACTGCTATAATAAAGGCATTAGTAGTTGTTTTTTTTTACAAAACTCAATGGCTCATGCGAAACAAAAACATATTTCATTTTTCTTCGTTTTTCAACAGATGTTCTGTTTTTCTTGGAATTATTCAGCGTATGTTTCATTTCATTATTTCTTTTTATTTTTGAAAACCTATCTACATTTAAAAAATATACTTTATTTTGAATAATATGATTAATCTACTTGAATTTTCTAGAGAAAGACGACATAACATATTTTTGTGGAGTAATGTACAATTTCATATTGGGATATTTTCATGAAAGTTTCTTTCTTTATTTCATGCTAATTAGCTGATTTTTTTGTTCTGTTTCTTAGTTAGAAATGAGTGTTTGAAAATACGCGTATTTACACTGAAATATTTTTTCTCTCTATATAAAAATATCGTGAAGGAGGTTAACATTTTATAAAATTAACCTTATGTACTGAACACTCAGGGGTTACCACGAATTAAGGATGACATATTTCCGGTATGGTGGTTGTATAAATGCTGCAATGTATATAAATAGGAGGAGTTCTGGATTCTCCCATCGATGATATTCTGGAAGGGTTGAACCGTGGCTGGTGATGGCCATTAGGAAATCAACCATAGTTCCCCCTAATGTTGCTTTGTGGTGGTCCCGTCACTCAGTATTTATTAACCGTATTACTTTGGGAGAATCGGAGAGCCAATGATATGACTTACCTTATGTACTCATCTCACCGAGGTACCCCAAAAGTATGTGTTGAAAGCTTCCTATATGATGATTGATTTTTACTATCCTGGCAGGGATACAGAAATGCTGTAGGATCAACTACTCCCACCTCGATGATGGACGTGACTCCTAAGGGTTGAATAGTACCGGGATTGACCATAGAATCCATTCTTCCACCTGATTTTTCTTGGCTATTCGTCATTCTATATTTATGAGTACCTATGAAATAATAGAAGTAGCTGTTAATGGTTACCTTATATATTCTCATGATGGGTACTGTTCAGTTTTGAGCTAAAACTTTCTTAAAGAATAGCATCAGTCAAGATACTATAAAAGTATGTTAGATTTGAAAGACTATTACCAAAAAATATTTCTTTTCCAATCACATATGTACATATTTTCAGAGGTATTTTGGAAAATAGATTAAGAAGCAATTTTATGCTCCTCGTGTAAACCAGAAATAACAAATAACCAATTGAGTGGCATAAGGATATCAGAGAATTTTCCTTTCTCTAAGTGATGAGTAATAAGCTACCTCATCCATTTGGACGATACTTCATAGATTTGACATGCTTTATTGTTTAGAGTAGAACTTCAAAAATACATTTTAAGGAAATAAAAAGATTTTTAATATAATTCTCAACAAAGACGAAATAAATAATTTTCCCTCGTTAATTTCATTTAAAATATACGAACCGGCGTCCTGTCGTAGCGGTAGTACGTCTTTCCTGTGATCTGGGGTTCCCGGGCTAGAGTTCCATGTCCTTCCTGGTTTTTCTTCTATGTTCTGTTTGTAATGTGTTTGAATGTCCCCCCCCTGTAAAAAGGGGTTATGCAAGCGACTGTGATGAGTGAGTAGCTAAGTCGTATACTTGGACATAGATGGCGCTACTTCAAAACAAGAGAAGCTCCTTTCGGCTATAAATTTTAATGTCTCGGTGAAGCTTTTTCATGGCAATTGTCACTTATAACAACGACAACATCAAAAAATATACGAATCCCCTTTTGAAGACGGTGGAAGTATATTCAGATAATGTTGTTAAAGTTTGATCTTGTTTTGATTGGAACATTCTATTAATTACTACTAAATAGATATATTTCACCATGTTAACTTTCACAGCATGTTTTTTTTGGGGGGGGGATCATATTTGAAATAAATTATCATCAAAAAAACTTTAAGCAACATTATGATAAATGACATAGTCAGACCGAATGAAAACTGCAATTTTATTTCAAAGGCATTCTCACTAAGGCATTTGGAAATAAAACGTCTTTCAAAATTTTAATGAAATTCTATTTAATAAAAAAGTAATCGACATTTTAACTTTTAGTATTATTTCTCATTACACAAGAATTATTCATTTCTTTATTCGAGATCATATCATCGCTTAAAATACAGTTTTAGAACAAATTAAAATAATTTTATTCCATATATTATCCATTTTGTTTATAAGGATATTTTGATGTTTGTAAGCAGTATGTTTATTTCAGTAATTCCATAAAATCTGTTTAAAATATATTTGATTGATTATAACAAAATGTTTAAAATTGAATTATATATAATACAATAAGGAATTTAACTAAGAAGTTTTGTAAAATAAACATTTCTAAATTTACTTTTATCCAAAGAAGGAAACTTGACACCAAAAGCTTAAAATATTAGAGTTTAGAAAAAAATCCCTTTCTTATAAAAATAAACAATTAAAAATTAAGAGGCATAAAATTGTCTTGATGCCTCCTATTATATGTGATTGAAATAGATCAAGAGAATTTTACGAAAAAAGAGGAAACCAAACTAAAATTTCTTATCTTTTAATTTTTTTCTTATTTTAAAACAAGTATTTTATTTTACGATCTTCTATTTAAAATTTAAATTGTCACTTTTTATCATATTCACGGGAAAAGTTATGAATATTACAAATAAGCATTAAATTTGCGTTGCCTATTTTAATAAAATTCACATAATTTAGTTTCATTAGTTTTCATCAGCGGAAATATCTAAAAAAACATGAATTTTTTATTTTAAAAAATGTGATATTTGAATTATTCCAGGAAAAATTATATAAGAAATACAAAATAAAAATATGAAATAAGTATATATATATATATAATAAAACATTTTCTTGATATAATAATATGCTAAAAATAACTACATTACAAGAAAATTTAATAGTCTTTAATTAATTTAATCTTTAATTAATAGTCTTAAATTAAATCTTTAATAAAATAATTTAATTAAATTATTATAAATATCGTTTTATTAATTTATTTACTTCCACTCATAGATGAAAGCTGGATTTTAAAAATTGAAACAACGTTTGAAAATACGAGAAAAAGATTGTCCTTAATATTTCAGAGAGTCCCGGAAAAAATATATAAATAATATAAGATAAGTGTTTATTGATTAAATGAAATCTTAAAAGTAGATACTTACAAAAAGAATCAATAGTCGTTGATTTAACTAATAATTTTGTATAAACATTTTTAATTAATTTTTTTTCACTCACAGATAGAGGTTTGATTTTCAAAACTCATAGAATTTTAGAAAATAAAAATACTGAATGTTTTCATATTTTAGTAATTCTAGGAAAAAATATATAAAAGATATATAAATAAAAAAATTTCATATAAGTATCTGTACAAAAATGATTTCACTTAATTAAATGTAAAGTTAAAAGTAACTAAATGACAAATATAATCAATATTTATTAATTTAACACATAATTTTATGCATCATTGTTTTATTAATTTATTTATTTCCACTCAGAGATGCAAAAGTAATTTTAAAAACTTCTACAACATTAGGAAAAAAATAATTTGTTAGAGCATTTCCGTTACTTCAGAAAAAATATAAATAAGAAATATCTAAGAAGATAATGCATGTAAGCCTAATTTTTCTTTTAAAAAAATTATGTTAAAAATAACTGCATTACAAGAAGAATAAATAATCAGTGATTAAACAAATAATTTTAGATAAATATTGTTTAATAAATTTGCTTACTTTCACTCACAGACGCAAGCTTGATTTTAAAAACTCATACAAAGTTAGAAAATACAAGAAAAATTCATCTTATTATTTCAATGATTCCAGATAAAAAATATAAAAAAGGCATAAGAAAAGTTATTCTTCATTAAATATATTATTAAAATAACTTTATTACAAAAAATTAATAAATGTTAATTTAACTAATAGTTTTATATAAACATTGTTTTATTAATTTATTTACTTCTACTCATAGATAACAGTTTAATTTTAAAAACTCATACAATTTTAGAAAAGGAAAAAGGGGATTGTTTTGATATTTTAATGATTGCAGGAAAAAATTTTATGTAAAAGATATAAAAAATTATATAAAAGTATATATTCATGAACGGCTCCACTTAATTAAATGCAATATGCTAAATAACTGAATAACAATATTTATTAATTTTATACATATTTTTATGTATTATTATTTGATTAATTTACTTATTCTCATAGACGTAATAGTGATTTTGAAAATACTTACAACATTGAAAAAAAAGGATTTTTTGTAAAATTTTAGTGATTTCAGAGAAAAAATATATATGAAATGTTTAAGAAGATTTCTCTGAAAAATATTTCGCCGAAATTAAATGTAATGTTCAAAATAACTGCGTTAAAATTGAAATTAATAAACATTAATTCAATTTATAACTTTATACTTAATTATTTTATTAATTTATTTACTTCTATTCATAAATGTAATATTGGTTTTAAAAATTCATAAATTGATTAAAAATATAAGAAAACAATTATTCATAATATTTAGTGCATTTTGCAAAAATATATATAAGATACAACTAAGAAAATAGCATGTAAGAAAAATATCAATTGTTTAAATATACAAATAATAATAATTGGTTTACTAGAAGAATCAATAGTCATAAATTTAACTAATAACTTTATAAAAATATTGTTTTATTATTTTACTTACTTTCACTCATAAATGCATGCTTGATTTCTTTTTAAAAAGCGTTTGTTTGCAAAATATGTAGCTTAAAAGAGGCAGTACAGCTTTTCTTTGATAGATAGTTGAAATAGAATTTAAGGAATTTTCTACAGTTAATAAAGGAAATGAAATATTCTGTATTTAATATTTTTTGTATATTTAAAACACATTTCGAAATATACCATTTAGTATTATTATCACACAAGGAAATATTTAAGCTTTCTTTTTAAAAAATCTACCAATTTGTTTGTGGTTCAAAGGCATACAGAAACGTACGACTGAAAAAAACTAAACAATACCACCTATTGCTTTGTTGTTGTTTTTTCGCTGAATAATATTTACAAAAAATGTATGTGTATTATTATTATCCATGGAGTGACACACAATGCCATTTTTTTCATCTACATCAGTAAGCAACCTTATTTGAATTAGAGGACACTTAAAAAAACGATTATTTCAGAATGTTACTGATATAGAAATTTATAAAAAAAGTGTTTTTGGAGAATATACAAAAGTTTGAAAACTAGTTTTGAAACAGTCTTATAAGAAATCGAAGCAGTGAAAAACAAAATAGAATTTTATAACGAATTAACCTTTATTCTGAAACAAGGCGTAAACATTTTCACTTTTTCTTAAAGAACAAAATATAGAAACTATTCTGACCTCAATATCTCCTATCTTTGATTGATACATTTGGTTACTTGTATCAACATCTTGCCTTGAGATTCATATTTCGATCAAGTATATAAGATTGTCAGATTTTTGTTCAGCATCAAACATAGCAGGACCTACCACAGTAGAACCAGCATTCGGGACTTGCTTTCTAACTTGGATTAAATTTTTCATACAAGATGTTTTCAAAGGTAATATAATATACTTTAAAAATAACTATGATTATTTTTTTTTACAATTTTAACCAAATGTTTTTTAGAAATATTTTAAGTTATATTTCCTAAAATGAATAGAATAAAAATATGTTTAATTAATTATTGCAGAATATCTATAGTAAATTATTCTATAACTTTATATTAAAAATTTCATTAAATTCAGGAGAATTTCAAACTTAATTATTAAAAACATACCGTAAAAGATTTAGCAAGTTTAATCAAAGTTTAGTTTTGTAAATCTTTAAAATCATGTTTCCATTTATGTAAACGAAGATAAATGTTATTTTTAAATTCATCCTTCGAACTTATCGATAATAAATTTTCTCTATAATTTTATTTTTGAAATGTAAGTACATGGTGGATATTTAAATTGGAATTGTAAGTAAACATGTTGTAAATGACAAAGTAAGAAATCTTAATGATAGAAAATACATTTCAATCAAATATTTTCTCGTTTTAAACTATTTCCAAGTGCAAAAATTCTTTCTATCAATATATTAAATGAAAATAAATAAATATACATTAGACTAATATTTTAACCAATATAATTATAGCTATTGATTGTCTACTGAATTTCAAATTTAACTTTTACGAACCAAAATCTAGGAAAAGTATTTATCCCATTAAATAAAAACTCTTCTGAATAGTCTGAAAAATAAACTCTTTTAAGTGAATGAAAAATACCTTAAAGTTTCTTGTTTCTTCTATACATTTTTCTGAAGAATTTAATAAAATATTAACCTATAGTAAATGAAATATTAATAAATTGGTTGTTTCATATTGTTTAGTCTAAGGTACAATAAACAAAGGCAGAAAAGATTATAATTATATTTAATGATTATGTTGCAGTTATGAATGAAATATGAAATTTTCTTCCATATTATTGAAAAGTTTTATGAAAGGTTTCTTCTGTTATAATTTCATCTATAATAGTGAACACATTTTTCCATCACAGAAAGAAGAAAGACCCGCTTGAGTAAAGTAATTACTTACATTTTCTACTTTTTAAGACAACAGCTCCATAAAATTTTGCAAATATCTAAATCAAATTAGTTAAAATGTCAAAAATGCATCAATATTACTTTTTAAAATGTTATCTACCACATAAATGTCCTTTAAAACGGTTTTAATATTTTTAGAATTTTAAATTAGAAAAAATATACATTGATTATATTAAATAAATATGATAAAAATTAATGTTTTAAGCTGATTAATTAACGTTTTTGTAGTTGTATAAATATGTCAAAATCTTTTAAACATTTACAGTTGCTTTCGTGAGATATTTAACAATAAAGTAACTAAAACGCAAGATAAATTTTAATCACTTCTTTGTAATTTATTCATTGTGTTTTTCAGATTGTAGTTCTTTCAACCTTATGTATGGCTTTGTCATTGGCTTACCATCATAATCTTCACGGAGTAAGTAAAAATTTGTGAAATATTTATCTAAAATATAATTGAGTTGCATTTTGATAACTTGAATAATATCTTAATTTTAAATAAAGCTTAAATACAAAACACAAAGATAGCTTATTGAATGATTAATTCATAATATGAAATTTAAACTGTCGCTGTTAGTACTTAGTTTTTAACTTATTGCTCACAATTTAAATTTACTGTTTAAAATATTATTAACGAAACTGGAAATTTAAGTCATTAAATTATTATAATGCGCATAAAATTTTTATATTATATACTTTATTACAGAAAGTGCACATTTTGTTTTTCTTGTTTTAGTATTTTAAATAAAAATTAATAATTTAAGAAATTTTTGAAAAATACTATTATAATGTATTTTTCTATTTCTATTTATTATCTGAACGTTTTTTCTAGTAATTATTAAATAAAGTGCAAAATATTAGCTGCAAATGCTAATTACCATTATATTTACAGCATCATTATCACCACCATCCACACCCATACAAATTTGGTTATCACATCTCAGATCATCATGGGCATCAGCACAGACAAGAACATGGGGATGGTCATGGACATGTACATGGAAGTTACGGCTTTACTGACCATCATGGCATCCATAGACAAGTCCACTACGTAGCTGACCATCATGGCTTCAGAGCTAAAGTAGAAACCAACGAACCAGGAACCGCCAACCAAGATCCTGCACACGTTCATTTGCATTCGAGCGCACATCATCATCATGGCTATGGCCATCATCATGGTCACGATCATCATCATCATGGTCACGATCACCATCATCATGGTCATGGTCATCATTATTAAAAGATATCATGAAATTTTACTAACTACATTTCATTTGATCAAATCATGCGGATATGTTTTATGATATTATAACAGTGTTTTGGATGTCTTATATTTCAACAATGGAGTTTTGGATTTTTTTTCATGAATCTAGCTTTGTTTTGCATACTGCAAATTTTTATTTCCTGCATTTCTTTTCTATATATTCTATTTGAAATATTAATTGTCTCATATTTCTTACTTAGGAAGAAATTGAATACTCGTGGCTTCATATAAAATGATCTTTTTTTGGTTTTTCAAATCACATCATCATGATATTGAAATCCTCCTTTCTATCGCTTTTTATCTTATATCTATCTCTTACATCTCTTTTTTGATTGATTATCTCAGACTGAATACTTCTTTCCATACTCCTAAGTTTGTGGCAAGGGAGCAATTAGCTTTTATTGTACTGCTTATTTTGCTTTAAATAAATATTATATTTTTTTATTTGTTTGTTTCTGTGTAAATTTATTACAAACTAACGTTCAATGTAACATATCTTAATTAATTTTATAATTAACTTCTTTCTCTTTGCTGCAATTGAAAGAGATTTGAAAAAAAGTAATTTGAAAGTAATTACAGACCATTAATTACAAAGTAATTGTAAACTAATCATTAACAGAGGAGCAAGAAGAAAATAAACGAACTTTTGTTGCAAAAATAAAGGAAACACTTGTGATTGATTTCTAATTTTAATAAAACTCCCAGCGGAATTCTATAAGAATACTCAAACTAAATAAGCTGTCTTTAAATTTCAAAAATATGAATAAATATGATTAATTACTTAATCAAAATAATTATTTTTTATTACAAAGCAAAAAATACCCAGTTATATATTATATGACATTGATTTGCCTTATGATGTGAGTGTATTCCCTTTTCTAAAGGCACTAAATGAAAATAGTTGTAGAACTTAAATAACGTCTATTTCATGACTATATTTCCATTAAATATATACTAATACTTCAATCAAATCATGAAATATAAACTCTCAGTATGTAATTCTCAAACTAAATAAATATTTGTTTAATTAAAAAAAATTCAAATAGGAAATTAATTTTCATATCATAATTATTTGAAAGTGTTTTCTAAAAGCATTCTTACATTTATTAGATATGGGAATATTACAATTAAGAAAGTTTTCCTTAATTTTTAATAATCAAAATCTTTGAAATTAATAAAGCATTTCTTAATTTTTAATAACGACAGTATCGGAAATTAAGAAAGAGTTTCTTAATTTTTAATAATGGCAATATATGAAATTAAGAAGGTTTTTCTTAATTTTTGATAATTACAATATCTTATATTAAGAATTTGTTTCTTAATTTCTGGTTTGCTTTTTTCTAATTAAATGAAACAGAATTTAAAATAAAATGTAGAGTTGGTAAGGTAAGAGAAGGAAAACACTTTATTTCAAAAGAATTTAAAGGTAACCAGTGATTCGTTTTGAATGAATTACTTGTTCATAAACATTAAGCTTTCCAACAAATTAAGAAAACAAATCAATAAAAAAGTGTACACTTAAAAAAATCACATTAAATTACGAAAATCAGAGTTTCAATGTTCGTATGTTTTTCTAATTTTTTAAAAAATTCTCATTGTTGTTTTCAAACTTTTTATCCATTTAAAGCATGAAATAGATACAGGAGTTTTTTGTGTGGATATGTTGGAATAAAGCTATCGGTATTTTATATTAAATGTTACTAGTTACACAAGAAACCTAAATACAGATATCACATTATGGATTTAGTTTATGTCTCTGTGATTATTCCTGATTGAAATATTGTAATTGATTTCAAATGATTCATGGGAATAGTTACTATCAAATATTTTAATTTTATTAAATTAATTTTGAAGGAAATAAAAACAGTGCGAAAGAAATTTTTACTTCAAGAAAACAATTATTTAAAAGTTTGGATTTCAATAATGGCATAAAATCAAATAATAAAGCTCAATACGCAGAATATTATGGTTTTACAATTTTATGTCAGAAAAAGATTTTTAAAATGTATTAATGGATTACAGTACATAACATTCCTTTATCTATGTGTCTGTAATAAATATTGACATTTAATCATAATTATTTCAGATATATTTAGTATTTGACTTTATTCATTATTGATTGTATGATTAACTATGCAAGTCCGGAAAATTTTATTTATTGCAATTTTTAAAGCAATATATTAATATGTATCTTGTATAAATCATATTGTACATTTTCATAATTTACTTATTCATATTTATGATTATAATTTTATAAAACACATGTTTTTAGTAAAATAATAAATCATAAATATTAGCACATTTCATACTTTATTCATGATGCACGTTTCTTAAATTAATATGATGAATATAAAAATCAAAATTAGTAGCACATATATTTTTGTAAGAAAATAGCCTTTTAATTTATCAATGCCTTAAATACTGACCAATACCATTTTCATTCAAAAAATTCATATTCATATTACGTGATGAAACGTTATCTTAACTGTAAGTTTATCTAAACAAATCTTTCTAAACATATTGTACGTGAAAATGTTTTGTTTTGAAAAAAAACCCGGGATCAGATTTTGCCGATTTTAATTTAATGCACAAAGATATGATTCATTTTCACTACTTCCTTTTTCGTTAAAATCTTTCTAAATAAATTTTCAAAATTGCATTCAATAAAAAAAATTTTAATGTAATTTATACTTAACTAACTCAGAAAGAAAGTTTTAAAATTTCTAGATATGTTTGTCGTTTTTAATTTGTCATGGTATTCAGTTTTAGAATGTGACTGTAGATCAACGCGATTGTAGAAGGATTTCACTCATTTTATCTATATGACGGTACTTCTAGATATCTCATCGAAAATATAAAATTTATCGAAGCTCATATTAAATAGAATTCTCTTTTGTATGTTTCTTCCAAGAATCTTGCTAAATTGTACAAATTTCAAAAGTGTTTCCACTTATTAGTCGCAGTTATTATAACTTTAAACTATATAAATTAAGTAAATTTTTATTATTCCGGCACAATTAGTGAAGCTCTACGGAACCATTCTACTTCCTTGTGTTTCTGCACCATTTCTTTTGAAAACTGGGGAACAAAAAAGTGATTCCTGAATTTAGTTTCTTTCAAATTTTGTAAAAGTCTAAAAAGAGTTTAAATTTTTTTATCCGTTATTACGAAATTTTAAATATATTTTTTATGCTTTAAAAGAATCGACGAGACTTAAAACTTTTTGAGAGATAAAAATTAAATTATAAGTTCGATAGCAACTAACCATGAATGAGCATTCACAGTAAATTGATAGTTACAATGTTTAATCAGGTGAGTTATCGGAAGTTTTGGTATTTGGTTGTTAATCTGCTAAAATCTTATTTGGTGTATTATTATGAAAGCTTTATTTGCTTATTTTAACTGATTTTAGAGAAAACTTATAGGTCTAAAAATGTTATTTGTTTATTTATCTAATAAAATATAGCTTTTTTCTCGAATATTTAGATTTATTAATATTATTTTAGAATCACCACAATTGGAGATTTTTTTCATATATTTCTTTTAGAACGTTTGAAACGTGTATTTAATAATAAAAAATGGGAGATACAAGCCACAATTTAAAAGTTAAATATGTTAGTTTAATTTAGTTATTTATATATATGCGTAGGGATGGGAACCTGAAAATGAATGGTATATATATATATATATATATATATATATATATATATATATGATAGAAGTAAAGGAAATATTTTTATATCTATAAATTAAGGACAATTCCCTCTCTGGTAGATGAAGGTTTGAAAACAAAACTAACATGAATGTATAGTATAAAATTTATTAATTTTATGATTTTTGCTTTTTGTAGTAATTATAAAAATACCTCCCTTACAAAAATTTAACTTTGCATGATGACAACTTTGCTTTGATTGATGGTTAATGCATTGTATGTCTCTCAGGTGATTAAATACAGTTCTCACAATGCCTATGCAAATATCAAATTTTCAGCTCATCTTGGGATAAATTACTCCGCTCTTCCTGTACTCTCTGAAGTTACGGTACACATATAAGGTTGAGTTGATAGGCTACAATTCATTAGTCATATTTGTCCCTCATATTCTTTATTGCATTTGAATCTATTCATATAGGTGACATCTTCAAACCAAAGATGTCATTTACAATGTTTGTACAGTAAGGACAGGTGTTATCATTCATAAACACAAATTCTGCGTCCATGATACCTTTAAAAACACTTATGTTGTTTCAGAGTAATGTTTTTATATTTTTAGGCTGTCCAAGTCTCGATATGATTAAGTAGATCCATTCTAAGGCCCGATATAATTCCACCCCAAACAAGCAAACTTGTACTACTGTTACGGTGCCGTTGAATAATATTCTCTGGGTGATATTTGCATTATCTATGCGAAAATATGACCTGAATCTGACTTTCTTTAGCCTCAGAATATCCTGCAAGCATATAGATCAATATATTCCAAATGTCCATAATTGTTTTCAATTGGAGCTGTTACACCCACGGCTGAAGATAACTGACAAGATAAGTCAGATTCTGTGCTTGGTCTGCTTGTTTTTGTTAGCTATTGGCAGCCGATAGTCATCTGGTATAGCAACTCGAGGGTGACCTATACTATAACGTCTAATGGCATTTCCATTACTTGGAATAAATTTCAAAGGATAGATATTACACTTTGGGTGATTCCACCTTCCTCTGATACTTCCATCAGAGTGCAAACACATTCCAGATGATTGATAATTCTACCATTTAAAAAAAATCATTCACAGATGTCATTTGTATCATAACGATTAATAACACACTGCCGTAACTAAGGTTTCCGCAGTGTATGTCTCTCAAAATGTTTGTGATTATATTTACTTCTTTGACATAATTCTTTATATGTATCTCTCCAACACTTTATATTTTTGAGACGTATTATTTACGTTATATGGTCACATGCTGTAATTTACATAGTATTCTTGATTATGTATGTGTCCTTCCGAAGTCCTGCTTTGAAGCCTTATCGTGGCGGGGAGGTGACCCTGGATGGGGTGGGTGATGTAAGTCGGGAGTGTATTCTCCTGGTAGGGCTACCCAAGGCGAGGAGGTCACCCCATTATGTCCAGCTAAAGCTTAGCAGGCAATTCGAGGAAACGTCAGACTCCAGCCCTTTTGGTTACTCGTTAAATTGGAGCTGCCTCATACCCATGACCATGAATCAGAGAGCGCCCAGGTTTATCTTTGCAGAACACCCGCTAAGTCTGGCCATGTTAGAAGTCTGGTCTTCAACGGTCCCTACAGAACCTTTTCTACTTGCCCTTGCTTGGCTATTGTATCTCCCTCTCATATTATTTCTTGTATCAGTGCCTCTGAAAGGCAGCTGTCGGATAGGAGCGAGAGTGTTTTTGACCTTTTGGTGCGAAACTATCTTTTGGACTTGGTCT
The DNA here is from genome assembly GCA_026289955.1 of Argiope argentata. Classification (NCBI taxonomy): domain Eukaryota; kingdom Metazoa; phylum Arthropoda; class Arachnida; order Araneae; family Araneidae; genus Argiope; species Argiope argentata. The sequence continues at coordinate 16,625,511 of JAOUZG010002851.1, forward strand.
AGGGGTCTAGACAAAGGGGGTCAACAACAACAACAACAACATGTATGTGATAATTCTAAAGGTTATATTTCACTTTAGATTTTGGTTTCCAAACGATTCTAAACTATCTTTGATTTATAAAAAGGAGAACATCTTAGAAATGAGTAAAAAATCATTTAATATATATCATTAAGAATTTTATAATTTTTCCGAATTGCTCCTACCAAAAAAAAGTTTTCATATTTCATTAATATGCACATATTTGAAATATATCGAAAATCAGCCCGTCAACCACCTTTTGCATGTCTATTGCAATTTTGGAGAGCATTGCTTGAAGAGAGATGTAATATTCCCCAATATCAGATCTATAATTTGATACTCAGCATGCCTAGGCTTGATTTAGACTACATTGCATATTCTGGAAGACATACTATGTATTAATCATCATACCAACCATGCCGTATTGATTTTTGTAAAGAGGTGATTTTTTTGTAATTTGCTTCAGGGAACAATGTAATCGCAATTTTTATTAATGATACCAAACATATAGAACCTTTCTGCTCTTTACCTTTTGTTTAATAAATATGCTTTAAAAATAAGTCACATTTATTTTGCTTGATTCATTTTTACCTGAACTTGCGTTATTCTTAATATATAGACATGAGTGTATTATATTAACAACCAGTTTAAAATTGTGTGTTACTCATTTATTGGATATTTGAATAATTTCTATCAATAAAGCTATCCCTCTCATAATTTTTCTTCTTATTAGAGGAGAATATTGAATCCTCAATGTTGCATTAAATGCTTAACAAGCCCAGATGCAGATCGTAGTTTTAACTGTATACTTTAGAAGCAGATATTCTTAAAATTGAGAATTTAGCATTAGGCTATATGGAACTTAGCATTATCCTTAAACATAGACTACAAGTGGCATTCATATGTAGAAATAATATGGACCATAGTCCCTTATCTCCCTTTTTTACGAAAGAACAACATTTGAGTTATTCTCAATTGTCATTAGGGGGTAAGCGAAATGCAGATAGAACGCAAAAGTAGCAAAAAATTTCACATCTTATTTTAGGTTAGAAAGGCATAAAGAATACTTCTAAATAAATTCATAATAATATAACAGATAAGTAAATGGTAAATAATTAAAAACGCAATTTAAAGTTTTTTAAAGCGTTTTTAAAAACATTGCAGATACTACTAAAAAAGTCTATAAAAATGTTAGAAACAAAAAAGTTGGAATTTTTATTTGCAAATTAATGATATTATTTTCACATATCATAAGAAATTAATAGAGCTTGACGAAGTAAAAAATCTTTGACAAATTAATTAATAACTTTCGGGTACATTATTATTATTTTTATTTTTTTAAACTCCGGAAGATATTCCGAGAATTATAATTAATGAAATGATAATTTTGTTTATTAATTATTATTTTTTTCATTCCTCCTAATGAATTTTAATGGAAAATTGAGAAACTATTGCTTTTCGTATCATTACCGCTCTTTAAATAGAAAAAAAAAATGTCTTCGAGAATTCGAATCAATAATGAAATGTTTCACCGGTAGGTTGAACATAAAGTTTTTGTTTAGATTTTTCAATCTTATCTTCCTTTTTAAACTATTGCATTTCAAGCATTAACAGAATAATACAATGGAATACAAAAAATCTTGACATGTGCCTTTTTTCGAATGTTTCCGAACGGTTGACTACATTTCCTATTTGTTTTAAGGTTGATGGGCGTGTATATATTTTGATATTTTTGATGCATACCAATGTTGCTTTCCACAAACTTAAATCTTATACCGTACCAAGCGATACCAATGAAGCATTTGTCATATATAAACTAGAGAAAAATTGATAAAAATCACATTTGGTTTCTTCCTTGAGTCAAAAGGATTTATCTCTTATTACTTCTGTTCCCTTCTGTTTTACATTAAAAATGATTGCAAAGGTAAGTGGTTTTCACAATTGTTTTTTATATAATTATACTCAAATATTTATTATATATATAACTCAGCTAATATAAATATTATAAAATTCGTTTTATATTTGAAAATAATACGCAAAAAAAGAAAATAACAAAATAATTCAGTTAATTTTTGTTTTACTCATTTTTGGAAATCTCATATAAATTATTAAAAATAATGTTATTTATTATATTTCTATTATTGATACAATATATATATTATTTGTAATCATTTTACTCTTAATTACGAATTAATAATGAATAATTAATTTACTGATCACATTTAATTAATTAAATTTATTTATTCGTTAATAAGGAAACAAAGATCAAACCAAAACTCAAATATTCCAACTAAATTATAAATCAATGAAATTTATAAAATAGAAAATTAATTTCAATTTAATAGAAAATAATTCTTTAATTTACAATATTTATTTTTTGAGCTTTTTTTAATTAATAAAAACACATAAATTTCTATGCAGAATTATTGAAATAATAAAAATTGATAGAGAAATTGTATAAAATACATTACTTAATTTGTTTAGATATTTATAAGGAATAAAACCCTAAAAATTTATATAAATAGATTTTATTCTTTTCATTAAATGCAGAGCCGTCTTTGATATAGATATATTTTAAAATTAATGTTAGTAAATATTAAAGATATAAATAAAAATAGAATTATGCGAAGTATGAAAATCGAATATAAATTTACATTTTTTTCATCGAAAATTTTTAAAATATTGACCCTCTATTTGCACATAGGTACTTATATTGGTTTCTATATGTGTCATTGCGTCTGCAGATCATCACGGTCATCATGATCACCATGATCATCATGAGGTAGATATGGAGATATTTTTATTCTTTACTTTGAATCTTTACAAATTATACCCCTTTCATTAAATTCTATAAATAGTCGTTAATTAATTGAGAAAATTTAAGTCAGATGAATACGAAATGTACACAGATTACATCAAAATAATGAAATAACTGACATTATTAAACTTTGATAAAAAATAATAACAATGAAAGAATAATTATTAATTATAAAATAGTAAGTTTATTTAGAATTTCATTATTATTTCCTTTGAAATTTGTATAGACATATAAACATAATTTTAGAACTGTCAAATTAAATAAGTTTATGAGTACGTTATTTGAATTCTGTTATTTTAAATAATATAACTCTGTCGATCTTATTTAAGGAAAATATCCTAAAATTTTCTGAATTGTATATTTTCTCAACTTACTTTAAAGAGACAGTGGCATCTTTAAATGCCGACCGAATGAATTAATATGATTAAGTTCAGATTTCGCTCTGATGTTTCAATCACTAAGCTTTCCAAAATTGATGAAGAAGAAAATGCTTTTGATACGTTATTTCATAGTGGAAACCTGAAAATATTTTGAAAAATTTCATTAATTGGTATTTTTTTAAGTACGATTCAAGCATGCAATTTCAAATTTTTTTTGAATACCTTGGTAATGGAATCTTTAATGAAACATAACAGTTCAATCATATCCTTTAAATGATAGAATTTTAATTATAGTTCACGCAGCCTTTTAAGAAGAAATTTCAAAACTTTGTTCGCAGACTTTTGATACTACAGCGTATATTCTTACTAGCAACATAAATCCTAATTCAAACAAGAAAAAACTTAAATATATAAACTATAATTCGAAACATTTGAACGAAACTTTTAATAATATAACAGATATTCTTACTAGTTACATAAATCATAGTTTAACCCTTCAAGCGGCTGGAACGTAGAAAGTCGCTCCAAGGTGTCTCTTGAAAACCGGCAGGAACGTAGAAATCCTCTCCAACGTATCGCTTTAAAACCGCCAGGAACGTAGAAAGTCTCCATCCGCAAATATCTCTTAACACGGCTTCCCCGTAGAAAGTCGCCATTGCTTTCCCCCCGTAAGTGTAATAAACGAGGTAGGAGATTGGCTTGTTAGAGCTCATTTTCTGGTTTCCGCTGGCTGTTAGAATGCGGGTGGTCCCTCCAATTAGGGGAATAGGAAATCCCCCCTGAGAATAGGACATAACTTTCTTGTAAGAATTCACGATAACAGGACCGATTGGTGATATGAGCTGTATACTTCATTCTTTCTTTCAATATTTCATTTCGAATCCAAGAGAAAACTATTATACTTATTACAGATAGGGAAACTCTCATATTTACATGCCATAATTATGTATAATAGTTTATTAAAAAAAAAGCGAGTTTTCAAAAGCGGGATTGAATTTTCTGTATTTGTCTAATGAAATATTAAAAAATCACGTTTGAACTGTTAATAATACTTTTATTAATTAAAAAAAAACCTTATATATTTATTTATAAAAAA
>JAOUZG010002851.1:16629922-16660981 GCA_026289955.1 Argiope argentata
TGTGTGTGTGTGTGTGTGTGTGTTCGCGCTGTACAAGACAGACCGTTTGACCAACAGCTACCAAATGTGGTACATGTATACCTAGGGAGCCGGGAATGTGCACGTCAGAGCCCCTTTTTTTATTTTTAAATAAAATTTTAATTAACTAAAAAATAAGCCAAATTTTGAAGTTTTTTCGCTATAGCTTCCGAAAATATTACAGTACAAAATTGATTTTTGCATCAAGTTAAAGCTAAAAAAATTAGCTTTTCAATGATACTGATGCTTTGACCTATAAATTAAAACACTATTTTTAATGAATTTTTAAACATTCAATTTAATCGTTTTTTTCAACAATTTATTTCACATAAAATAAAAATAATTTTTTTTCTTTTCGAGGATATAAAATAAATCAGCTTATAATAATATGCTGCCTATAGATTTCAGAAGTTCTGATTAAAAAAATAAGTTAATTACTACCAAAAATATAACAGAAAAATATAATTTTCATCAAGTGATTATATGAAATGAAATAAATAGGAAATGTGATATTTTTTAAACAATAAATGCAAGAAAAAAATTTCTTGATCGTTTGCAATATCAAAATTATTAATTCAATTAAAGAATTAAAATGAATAAAAATACATAATAAAAATATATTATAAAAGTGTGACAGTTAAAACAGAAAAAGAATTTTTAAAAAACCACCAAATGATAATCTTCTGAGAGCGAGATTATTTATTAAAAAGTAAGAAATCTTAAACGAACTCGAAGATGACGTCATTTCAAAGAAACGACGAACAAAAAGCAATTGATAGTAAGTAGAAATAAAATATATTTGCATTCGTGATTTTTTTTAAATTTTTCAAACAAGAAGACATGTTTCGAATTGTTACTTTTACTTATGTGAAGGAGATATATTGTGCAAATCAAAGAATTCGCCTTCGTGATTGTAAATTATCTCCACATTTTAATGAATCATGCGAAATAAAAATGCATCTGCTTTCAACGTTAAGCATACGCAATATTAAAGCTATACTGGTAAAACCAGGCCAGTTATTTGAAAACGGATCTTCTTTCAAACAAGTATACGTAAAAATCAATAATGCAAAATTTATAAAATCAGATAAAAATATTATTTACCCGTATATTTCGGAGATATCAAAATTTTCTAACCAAAACAATATCATGTTCTCAGGTGAGAAAAAATAAATCAACTATCATTCCAAATTAAACATATAAAAATGTCATTTAAGGCACGTGTCTGCATAAAATGAAACAAATATGAAACATGGTATTTTTGGGAAATAAATGCATGGAAACGTTTTCTGTGATATTTTACTATACATATATTACTAATCCAATTAAACAGTTTTATTTAAGGAAAATATGGCTTAACATCTACAAGGTATCTTCTGTAATCGGAGCCCAACATCTAATTTCTTAATTTTTTTGGGAGAGACATACATCTCTTAACAAATGCTCTAAGTGAAATATAAAATTAGTAGATTGAGAGAAGAAATGGTGATGAATTACGACTTTTAAATTTTTACATATATCATCTGCTATGTGAATCATATTTAACAAAATATTCTACAGACAATAAGTCCTCCTTAAAATAAAAAAAGTGGCACTCCAATCAACTAAATCAATTATCCAAGCTGATCGATCTATGCAAATTTCAATATAACTATTCGATAAAAATTGGCGATTTCAGATCACTTTATCAAGATCTTAAAGAAGCCAATCATGGTTACTCTAGAATAATTGGCCTAGAATATGAAAATGATGATTGTTCTAAATTTGCAAGAATTGATAAAGAAGATAAGTACTGAATAAATCAGTCATATTTGAAGAAGATAGAAATGTTTATTTATTTTCTGAGAAGTTGAAATATTAAGAATATTTTACAGAATATGAATGTATAAGACCAAAGGAATTGAAACCATAATTTTTTTTTAAATATATTTATAAACCAAAAAATATGTATTATTATTATTGAAATCATTTATATACATCTAAAAATAAAATTAAAAACTGAATGTTTCATTTAATTTGGGAAATTTTTGCTGAACAATTCTTTGAGATATTATAAATTATAAAAAAATTACAACTTTTCAATTTCTGTAATGAGCATAAAACATCAACTACTCTGCTCTAAATTCTTAGTTTTATTTAATGGCATACTTAGATTGAGTAAAGAAATCTTTATATTAATGGAAGCTTCATTTCCATTTTAATTTAAAACTGAATTTTGCGTCCACTGATAGAAAATCAGAGAGAGACGCTTAGTTCAAAGATAGGACAGATTAAGGCCTATATAAGAGTGCAAGTGAATCATATGGCTATCGAAATTTAGAGCTTAAAAAATATTTTGCTGAAAAACTTATTATGAGACTAAGTTAAAATTCATCGAACCCTTTTGTCCGAATAAATATTGACGAATCGGCTGGGCGCCAAATGCGACTAGTTTATAATAAATGGAAAATTATTATATAAACATTTATTTGTATTCAACAAAATTCGATTATTGAATTTCATATTGCTTTGAATAATGAAATGAGTAAATGTCCAATTATAATTAACAATAATGAATAATATTAATAATAATTAATAATAATTAATAATATTAATAATTAATAATATTAATAATAATGAATAATATTAATACTTAATAATATTAATAATAATTAATAATGAATAAATATCCAATTACAATTAATACTTTGCATTAAAACAAAGTTAGTCTTAGATATTAATGAAATTAAACAAATGCAATAAAGGCTGAATTACATACTTTCTATTTAAACCTATTACAAGGCTGCGAATTCAGAACTTAATAATGAGTACTGATTTACATGCATACTTAAAAATTAAAGTAAATGAATGCCATTACAAATTAAAAATTAAAAATTACAGTGTTTTTATATATCTGTAACATTGCTGATGATGATCAGTACCATATAAATATTTTAAAATGTCGTCTAGAAGAAATTTTAAGCCTAATAAAATAACAAGAAAGATGTGCTTAAAATAGATCTTATACTATAGTACCATGTTTCAGCAGATTTGGGCATTATTCCTTGCCGTAAAAGGAAACCAAAAAGTAGATGTAGTTTTTTTTTTATATCTGTATTTTTCCATTTTAATACTTTCAAGGATGTTGTCAAATTGGATTTGTTGAAAAAGGCTTCAACACATTTATTTGTTTCTTCCATAATGTAATTTATCACTGTGTTACGAAAAAAAATTCTAAAAAAACATCATCAAATCATCTAAATCCCAAGGGAATTTTTTTACCCATGCACTGATACTAAGAGTCGAAGTAAATTGAAAATTTGGAGGAGCATTGGAAGGTGCTTGCAAGTCAATAGGAGATCTACAGCGAGCTGCATTTAAAGTATCATCATCAGATTCACTTTCCGATTTAGAGTATTAATCTTCAGAAGATAAAATTAATTCATCACAGTCAGAATCGTTAGAATTTAAATCCATATTAAGCTCACTAATTTTCGCATAAATATAATGTTAATTAAATTTAGTGCAAGAAATCAATAGTAAATTTCAGTAATATAATAAAAAAGCTTGATGATATATATTTCATAAAGGTAATCAACACTTATTTAATTAAAAAATATTCGTAAGGTCAACTCAAGTTCCCTAAGCAGTGCACTTCACTCGAGTTTCTAGACCTTTCAAAAAAAAATTATAGCCAGGAAAAATTAATAACCTTTGGAATTAAAATCTAAAAATAAGAATCCTATTGAATGATTACATAAGTCAAACTGTTATAAAAATACCAATGAGAAATTAGAATTTGACCATGTGACCAATATGAAAGCAGAAGCAAATAAAAGTGATAACGGATTTATTTAGAGATCCCTTTGCCCTCATGTGAAAGACCTTTTTATCATGCCAGAACATGGTATTATTTTTGGGATGAGGTTTTTGGCATCAACAAAAATCTGTAAGCGAAAAATAAAAATTTTATTATCTGCACGATTGATGTAAAATATATTTCAATTAGATAAATTAATACACAAATTTCCAATTAGTAAATTTATTTTTTTTAGAGTTACAACGGAAAATTTTTAATTAAAATTTTTAACATGCTTTAAGAAGTAATAATTTACAAAAATATTAGCTTTTAAATTTTTAAAAGATATTTGTGAATATTATTTTTGCTTTGATAAAAAAATAATTACAAATTATAAGAAGATTTTAACATCAAGAGAACTCCGATGATGCATCTATGACTAGACCACCAATAACTTGCTGCTTTACCACAGCAACATGATTCCCAAACCCAGATTTTACCAATTAATTCTATAATAAAAAATTCACGATCCTCTGTATTTATCTTTATATATAAATTAATTATGATTTAGCACAATATTCAATTTTTTGTATTGCCATTTTTAAGCCACTTTTCTCCCATCTGAGTTTTATGACTGGAAGAAAACATCACTTAAATGAAAAACTCTGATCATCCTTCACAAACTGGCAAAACTATTATAGATTCATTAATATCTATAATTTTTGTTTGTTTTAATTAATGGACTAAAATGTGTCGCAATTATTATTATTATTTCAATGAACTAAAAACCTAATTTTTCACTCACGGTTTTTAAACGTTGCTGAAGTTATGATTACGTACTCTAAAGTTTTTTTTATTATTATTTTATTGAGCATCCATCTTTTGAAATTCACATGCAGAGAAATATTGTAAATGAAATTTTTTAAATTATCCAAGCACGATGAACATGGAAGAAACGTTCTGAAAGGGGTAATTTTTAATTGGTCGATACTTGCAGCTGTCTCCTTTTTATCTACAAGATTTCACAATTTATGAAGTTTCACAAAAATTCATAATGTTGTAATTTAATAAAGTGGATACAATTGAAATTTTGATTCCATTGCGTAAGTTAAATGAAGAAAAGGTTTTTAGCAATATTTGTTGGCAGAGAAATGCATGGATTTATGAAAATATTACTGTGCAAACTGTGAGTAATTTTTACAAATAATTGGGACAAGTTTAAGAATTATATAATAAATTGACATTCAAAATATTCACCTACTAAAAATAAGAATGAAATGATAATTTTTAAACGATATAAGCCATTTTCACAAATGGATGCTTTATTATTTTTTCTTATTTCAATATTAAAATTAACTTTAAAAACTTATTATCTCAACTTACATCTTAATTATTTCAAAATAAGATAATAAGTCAAAAATATCCAAATTAATAATATTTTAATAAACATATTATTACTAAAATATTTACTTGCTATACATTGACAAAAGATTGTTTTATTAAAAAAAATTGAAAAAAAATTTCCACATTTTTATTTTAAAATTTTTGATAACATAATTTTGATATTTTCAAAAATGAACGTAGTATTTTTAATATTAAGTATTAAAAAATATTAATAAATTTTTTATATTCTATTTTAATCAGTGTACCATATATATCCTTTTATTTTAATTTCCAATGCCAAATATGCCAGCAAAATGCTTAAAACTAAATATCGGGAAAAACTAAGTAAGATTCTCTGAGTGTTGGCAAAAAGAAAGTATTATGTTCGTAATGCAATTTGATGAATAATAATTCCTCTAAATAATTCATTAAACATTTTTTTCAATTTTTACACAAATTTATAAAATCATATTGCTGGATTTTTTAAATTTATTTTTGAACAAATTATATTTTCTGAAAACATTACAAATTAAAAGAGAAGATCTTAGTTCTCAGAGCGAAAACCAAATTCTTTTCTGAAAAACCGCCCGGTAATTGTCGTGCTTCGACAGATTTACGACTCATATTGTCACTCTGTTCCCTAGGACACACGATTCCTCGTATTTCGGGTGGTATTATTGTTAAAAAGCGGGGTAGATTACCCCCCGCTGTTACTGCTCGGGGGAAAGCAAAACACACCATCCCGGTTTAGGAACGTCCTGACAATTTCTTCTCTTGTAAATTGTGTTCAACCTTTATTTTGACCGCTGCCGTTTTAAGAACATACTTGAGCTAGACAGCCGACGCTCGATGGGTTAAATACAATGTTCAAATAACGTTGGAACATAATTCGAGCCAGCTTTCTGGCATAGAGGTAGCGCGTCTTCCGCGTATTCATGGAGTCCCGGTTTGGACATGGTTATTCTTCTGTGTGATATTTGTGAGATGTGTGACTGTGCCCTTCTGTAAAAAGGGGCTGTGCAAGAAAATGTGGTGAGTGTGTAGCTAAGACGTACTCTTGACAATTGTTGGCACTACTTCAAAAAAAAAACAAGAAGAGACTCTTCTTTTGGCTTAAATCTGCTGCTGCATCAGCGGGGGGAGGCAAGTGCCATACGTAACAAACCAAAAACTTAATTCGAAAAATTTGTTCAGATACTTATGATAACATAGTGTATACTCTAACTTTTAGCATAAATCATAATTCAAACAATGAAAAATTTAAATAATGATAGGCCATAATTTGATAATAAGTTCATTATCTATGTTACTTCTAAAAATATGTTCTTATTCAATTTCTCCTTAGCATCATCATCATCCGACACCATACAAATTCGGCTACGACATAAAAGATCACCATGGAGCTCAACACAGACATGAACACAGCGATGGCCATGGTAATGTGCATGGAAGTTACGGATTTACTGACCACAGAGGTGTTCACAGGGTCGTCCATTACGTAGCTGACCATCATGGATTTAGAGCAAAGGTGGAGACAAATGAACCTGGAACAGATAATCAAGACCCAGCTCATGTTCATCTACATTCTCATCCTTATCATGGTCATCACGATCATCACGGGCATCATCATGACCATCATCATGGATACGGTCATCACCATGACGACCACCATGGGAATCATCATGGACATCACCACGATCATCACCATGGTCATCATCATGGACACCACCATTAATATAAATTATAGTTTTTTAGATATTGATTTATTTAGGAGTTTGGATTAATCATATGATATGGATTTTCTCAAATTTGTTAAGGTAGGAATTTATATTTTGTTCGAGAACTAGGAATTAAATGAAGAACGTTTAGAAATTAAGAGGAAATAAAGCTTGCATAATTTGGTCTTCGGTTTTAAGTATTAAAGATTTTAAATTCTCATGCTAGTGCACTTGGATTTGCAAACGAACAGAAAAAACTCAGGTTGATAAAAAAAATTGCTATTGATAGGAAAGCAATATTGATAATAAAACATGAATGCAGATTTTTTTCCTAAAAAATCTAAGATCAGTCATGCATTAACTTACTTCTTCTTTACTTACCTCTACTATTTGTAATTGAATTGTTTTTGTAGTGATTTTTTTTCTTTAAATTATTTATTACGAAGATAAAAATGGGTAATTTAATTACCTAGCATGAATATACCTATCATCCATATTCTTACATTTTTGAATACTATTCTAAAGGGTTTTACTTTAAAATATTTTAATATAACTCTTTGTTTCATTTCTTTTCATTTAAAATAACTGCGTTAAAATAATATGCATCTTATACCCAATGTAAGCTTCAGTAAAGCATTGTTTCATTTCTAAAACTTCTAGACTTTACGTTCTTTATTTTTTTAGTAATAATAAATGTGTGTTCAACTGAAAAAAAAGCATTTTTTTAGAAAAGTTTTAAGCCAAAACATTCACTTTTATTTATTCTTTTATTCATTTGATATATTTTTTTATATTCGCACAAAACTACATTTTTTAAAATTCTTCGCTGCTATATGTCCTACAAATTGTTAAACAACAAAAAATTTTCTGATAGAAATAAAAAAAGGCTGGTGTAATGGAAGAAAAAAGTGGAGAGAAGAAATTAAAAGAAAAGTATAACGAAAATTTGATTTCGAATATACGATTTTTTGATAAAAACAAATTCTTAAATATAAAGATTCACTTTACAAAATATTCACACTCACTCTGAGTCTCAAAGATAGAATGTAAATGACTGTCTGCTGCAATAGCTTTGGCAGAAGCTAAGGCTAAATCCTGAGTGTTCTTACAGCCCTGATATAGTCCTACTCGTTAGAAGCCTGTCCCGTCATGCCAGGATGGTCGATCCCACACCATTCTTGTACCCTCCCGAAAGTCGAGAATAAACCTCTATGGCGGAATATCCTCATATCTGAGACAACCATGGAGGAATTCACCAAACAAAATAAACTAAACTGAATGCTAAAATAATAAAAACTTATTTTTTAAAAGTTAACAATGATTATAAAATGATTAAAAGATATTTCCAGATATTTAAAATAAATAAATCGTAATCTTTTTTAAAAAGTTGATTTAAAATTTAAAAAATGTATATATATTGACTTTATTTATTTATTTTGAGTAAGGAAGAACGAAAAACGCACGTACTAATGCGAACAGTTCGTATTAGATAGTTTTAATGATAATAAAAATATGATTCATATAAATTTTTCTCATATTTATAAGATTAGTAGACAGAAATGAAAATAAATCTTGAAGGAGAAAAAAAAATATTTATTTTGACCATAATTTATTCTGTATGGTATGAAACGAAGCTCACTTTTCCATATAATCAAAATAAAATAGAGCCAAGAATTAATAAATAAAAACATTAAAAAATCAGACTCTTCTACGAAATAGATAAATGTTGAATCTCAACCAATACATTTAAACAAATTTTAAATGCCGAATTAAGAGAAATTTTATTTTTATTTCTAAATAATTTTGATTTCATTCATTTTAATGAGTATTTCACTACCAAATCTTTGAAATACCTTTTTAATCATCCTAATTAAATTTTCCGTTTTGAAGGTCTTAGTCATTTACTATGCCAGTACATTCAAATAATTCTTTTCTTTTTAAAAAAAAAAATAAATCGTTAAAGATATAGAAAAAGAGAGTAAATTTCAAAATAGTTTCCCAAGTGCACATATTTTGTGATGAACACTGTATTTGAATTTTTAAATGACACAAATTATTGATTAATATGAAAACCAGAAAGTTATTGAGGGAAGCTATTATTGAACATTAGAATATCATGGTAGAGTAAATTGGACAATCATTAATCTCGTAACATTTCTTCTCTATATAAAAATAGTTTCTTCAAGTCCTTTTGTCATTCTTTGCAGTGATTATCGTAATAAAGAACAAATATATATCTTTTTCTATTGTACATTTGCAGTTTGGGAAAAATAAAAGGAAAGTTCTGTTATCATGCAATATAGCTTTAGAATACATTTTCCCAGTAAAATAAAATTTTATAAAATCAATTATCTAAATATCATTAACTTAAGTACCGAAAATAAAAGTTTTTCTAATTATTGTGTAATTTGTAATCTTTCATTTAAAATTCATTACATGAGAATATCAAAGGCATATATTAGTATTATCTATATAAAATAACATGGATTTAATTTATATAATTATACGCAATTTAAATTCTGAAAGTATTCAAGTAGAATATTGTGATTTAAAAATCTCAATACCTTACCATGCAATGTTTTGAATGAAAATTCAATCATAGATTTGCATTTTAATCAGGGTTGTTTTTTTACAAAAGATTAAAGAATATAAAATTTAGATAAATAATATTCCATCCAAATACTACCACTGGTATTAATTCAATTAAAAAGAATTCAAAAAATATAATCTGTTAAAAATTATAATTAATTACAGTAACTCACAATATATAATTTGTCGAATAAATCATTTTTCATATTCACTAATAAAATATTGACATAAACTTCTAAAGTTATTGAAAAATTTGAAAGTTTTTTTCAATATGCAAATTTTAAAAGAATGAGCAAAGATATTAATAACTGAACCTTATATGGTTGTTCTATTTTGGAATTTCACATGCACTTAAGCAAAATGGCACGTTTAATACTTAGCTTATTTAAATAAAGCGCTTTAAATTTCTTCGTATAGTTAATTGTATATGTTTTGATGTAATTTTCTATACATGACTCCAATTTAGTTGAAAATTTATAAAATAGGTTAATTTTGTGTTATTGCATTCATACATACTCTAAAAGGCAAAGAAACAAGTAGTCTGCACATCGATTTTCTGAAATTAAAGATAACTGTAATATTAGTTTAAAGATTTTATACTAATATTCGCCACGTCACTATCCAATTGTATCAATAAACAGAAAGATGCATTTGGATGTTAATAGATTTCAGTGAAAATTCTGTTAGAATCAGCCGTTTGTGTTATGCTCATTTTCATGTTTATTATATTTGCAGGCAGAAATTTTTGGAATCCAAAGTTCAATTTTTCGATTCAGGAATGTAAAATCTCAAAATTTTGTTCCTAAATTGATATTTTTTCGGATTTTTTTGTAATTTAAGTATTTACTCTTTAAAAAGTAAAAAAAAAATCTCTCTTAAAATGAATAACAACATAAATAAATCCATGGAATTTATTGCGAAATAAAAATTTAATTAAGATGACTGACATTTCATCTTTTAATAATTATAATTTTTTAAATATAATTCCATTTATGAAAATTCTAATTTTGTTTTAGCTACATTTTGCAAACAGTTTTTTGGGCAATATAGCAGATTTGACCCAAACACTAATAATATGTGAAATAAAAAAAAATGAAATCTGCTATGCATATTTCAATGCATCATGTCAGAACATAATTTCTTGAGTGGCCAAGCACCACGTGCTCGTTCAAGTTAAATTACATTTTTTATTCATTTCAATTGTTTCATTGAATCAGTAACCTTAGTATTGCAAAAGATAAAAAAAAAAACTTTGTATAACATTTATTATTTTAAAAAATATCACATTTCCTATTTAATTCATTCCATATAATCACGTGCTCAAAATGACAATTTTTAGGTTTTATTTGATATAGTCATGAACATATTTTTTTTAAAATCAGAGCTTTTGTAAATGCAATGTCAACGCGTTATTAGAAGCTGATTTTTTGAGATGCTGGAGCAGATAATAAAACTTTTATCTTTCGCCTACGGAATAAAATGGATATTTTTCGACAACGGATTTTTTGTTGACGCCAGAAAACCACATTCCTTAAACAATATCATGTTCTTACATGATAATAACAATAATAGTCACTTCTATGCAAACCTGGTTTAGATGTAAATCTAATTGCATATAGATATTTAAAGAACTAACATTGTTTACAGTAGGAAGAAAGTTACTTTGAAATCTTTTATTCAAACAATCTCAATCATTGTTGAATCATATTACTAGAGATTGTATTCAATATTCTACCCTTCGAAGGGACAGTAAGGAATATAACCAGATATAGAATCCATGTATATGAAAATTCTTACTGATTAATAAGTGTTTGAGATATAAATGAGGATCAAAATATTAACAGTTTAAAAAGAAATGAATTTTATTAAAATCGTTACTTAAAAATAATTCATTTGAATAAAGTAGGCATTTTCGATAGCATAATTAAAAATGTCCAGTGTACCATATCAATAAATCCACAATCGTTACGAACTAAAAAAAATGAGATTCATTTATACTTAAAATAATAATTTTTGAAATTATGGTAAGGTAACTGGAATATCTAGTCATCTATACCATAATGTTTGAAAGATGGATAAAGAAATTTTGAAAACACAATTTAACAATATTTTATGCTCCTTTTTCAAAAGAGTAATCATATCATCAATTGTCCTAAAAATTTTAGAAGAGCTATCGATAATAATAAGAAATTATATGTCTCATTATACTAATAATTTCTCATAATTTATTTTCTTTCATCCTTATTCTACGACTATTCAGTATATTAGCGTTCCCGATAAAAGTCAAATTCATCATGTCCAATGTATGATATCCTTCTTAAATCAATATTTAATATCTTTTAAGTGTATCAAAATTTGCTAATAGTTACTAAGTTATTTTGTGCTTCGATCAGAAACTGCTATGAGAATTTATAATCAAGCAATTTTTTGTATAACTAATCCCTCAAAAACTCAGACAAAAAAAAGATTATAATGAAATTCGCTATGCATATTTTAGTGTATCATGTCAGAACATCATTTCTTGAACGGCCAAACACTACAAGCTCGTGCAAGTTAAATTATATTTTTATTCATTTTAATTGTCTTTATTCATTTTAATTGTTGTTAGTATAGCAAACGATGCAAAAACACTTTGTCTTGCATTTATTGTTTAAAAAATATCACATTTCCTATTTATTTCATTTCATATAATCACGTGCTCAAAAGGACATTTTTCTGGGTTTCATTTGCTGCAATCATTAACTTATTTTTTTAAGCCAGAGCTTTCGTAAATGGGATGGCATCACGCTATTAAAAGCTGATTTTTTGAAATGCTCGTGTAGATAGTAATTTTTTTTTCGCTTACGGGTTTTCATTGACGCCACAAAACCTCATTCCTAAAACAATATCATGTTCTGACAGGATGATAAATAGTAATAAGTTCTGTTGCATGCATTAAAAATGCATTTAATATTACTTTAAAAACCAAGGTCAAAACAAAAATAATGCTTTTTAAAAAAATTTGCCATTTAGAATTTTCTCCATTAGAGAATATTGTTGAAAACCAATGATTCATAAAATTATTAAATACGTTTTTGGTTTAATGTAAGTTTAGTAAATAAAATAAGTTTCATATGCCAAACAGCCATTCATTCATTTATTCATCTCAATATAAAAAAGCGACATTTAACAGGTAATGACAATTAGACTTACTGACATCAAATTAATGAAAATAAATTTCCTTTTTATTTTCATTTTGTTATTAATATTAATCCTTAAGTAGTTTTAGATATAAACTGATATCTTATACATTCCATTACTGTATAAAAAATTAAAGATTTTACTTGTGTATTTCTGAAGGTCAAATTTCTTAAATATCACCTTCAATCCTCCCTAAACGTTAAAATCAGAAGACAACGTTAGCCATCAGTAAAGGATCATATCACGATTTCATAAATTATGAAAGTCAATTTTTGGTATTTTTAAATTTTAATATAAAAACGAAGCATACCGCATCTACTAAAATGCTTTTGATGTAATTTATTCCCAAGATTCAGCTTTAAAATGAGCATTTTATTTTTTTAAACGTGGCTTTTTTTTCTTCTCATACATATGCGTTGCCTATCTACATTTGTTAGATTCTCTGTAAGTAGAAACGAAGTCAAAGAAAGAAATATCACATCTATATCGAGATATAACTTATTTTAAAGCGTATCCTTTGATAATAAAATGAAAATAACAAAATATTTACTATTTAACTATAAAGTTAGCATATTAAGTATAGTTAAGAATTAAAAGGTTATCCCTATACTACAAAGAAAAGACATAAGTATTTTTCAATTTTAAAGAAGCAAATTAGTTTCATTGATTATATATTAATAAATTAAATTTTACACTTAAATAAATATCAATGGCAGTTTTACTCTAGATCAGTTATAAGATGACAAGTAGTAGGCACATACGTAGAAAGGGGCTGATTTATGTTTGTCATAATACCATGATAGAGTCAGACATTCCGTGCTTGAGTATAAATTGCCGTTTTGGTGGTCCTAAATATGTTTTTATCACTGCGTATCGTATTAAAATGAGGAATATTTACACAACATATTACCTAAGGATAATTTTTAAAAAAAATATATCAAGATACTTAAATTTGAAAAACTGAAAATGGGAAATGACAATTTAAAGGAAAAAAGAACACAACAAAAAGTGCAAAAATGTCGGGATTAATCTGATGCCATGAAATTTTTACCACTCAAAAAACCCACCAATTTCTAAAACCGCATGCACAGTAAGAAAACATTCAGTACAGAGTATTGTAATTGTTCCGTCAGGACAAATAGTTACCATCGACATAATAGCATTTTTTAGCCTTTCCACACTTGCGCTGTCTGCTTGTTGTCTTATTGCTGCCCTAGTGTAAACCCGGTATAAGATTTAAAAATGCCTCATGATAGTTTATTGTATAAACTTCACTAAACTTCTACAATACCACTGAAACGTATTCCATTTTTTACAATTATTAGTGTAAGCATGTGAATTAAAATTTAATTTATGATGTCGTAAAATCTGTGTCTACTTATCTCATTACAAATAATATTATCTAGCGTTTATTGAAGTAAATTCACCAAAAGCCACAGCGAATGATGAAAAGAAGCTTATCACTGAAAATCACTATTTATATAATGATTTAACATTAAATGATTAACAATGATTAATGATTTAACATTAACATTAAATCCCAATTCATGACCTTCAACCAGCTGGTTGCGAAGTAGAATTCATGGTGAACAGGACCTAACAAAATTATTGAGATGCAATTCAATGCTATGGTATAATTAATTGCTTATGAATTATTGCATGAAAGGTGTGACAACTACTATAACTATTACACATTTATTAAATAAAAAATTTTAAAAACTTTAAAATTGAAATTTTGCTGTGTAATTTTAATACAATTCACAGTTTTAATTCATATTAAAATTCCTCAAAATTAAATTATTGTGAGCTTACTGCAAATTAAAATTGATATATTAACTATCTTTAATCATAATTAATTGATATTTAAAGAAAATTATTTAGCTAAAGATAACCAACTGCAAAACGATGCGCGATAGAATTTTCCTTAAAATTAAAATACATCAAATAATATATTTTTATTTCATATCTTTGAATCAAAAACCAAAGAAAATTTATATATGTTACTATCCCGTATGTTTTTTTACCTTCAAAAAGTTATAAAAACTTCTAGTTTAAAACTGAAATTACAGATACACTAAGTGCTTTTGGAGTTTCATTTAAGAAAATAAAAGGTTTTATGATTATCCACATTATACAATTCACTTTCAATCAATGAATTCTTCTGCGTAATAAAGCTGCTATTTTAAATGGTTGATTGAATCGGGGATTCTTTTCTCAAATAACTTATCTGATAATGACCTAGTGAAACTAATATGTTAAATGATTGACCTTAAAACCTTCGATTGAAGCTACTTGTACCATGTGGTTCCGTTAAGATTTGCAACTATATATAAGGTCAGTTATTGCAACTTAAATCATTCTCACACTTGGTTGTCAAAGGAATATTGAATTCAAAGTTCTAATAGAAGAAACGAATTTTATTAAAGCATCATGATCGCAAAGGTAAATATAAAAACTTTCAGTTTTTGTAACTTTCTCTTTTATTAATTTCATGAAGCTGAATTTATAAATATAGTGTATTTTATAAACTAGGATTTTTTCTAAAACAAACAAACAAATATTAAATAAATTTTGGTAAATATTTTTTTTTTACTTTAGATTTGAAAGTAATTTAATAATATATGAAATATAAAATTTAGAAAATACTCATTAAAAATATAAAGCCATTTTAAAACTAATATAAAATTTCCTTTTCTAATTTAAAAGCGTTCAGCTTTTAGAAAACTTATAATATATATAAAATAAAAAAAGGAATTCTAATAAAAAATTATATTTCAGATTTTATTTGGAGCAGTTTTGATTGCAACTGTCTTCGCAAGTCATCATGACCACCATGAGGTAATGTATTACTTCCATTTACTACTGATAACATTTCACAATCAGTAGAAATCCTTCTTAAATAATATTTAAAGAAATGTTTTAAATCTAAGTTAATATTTGACAATCTGTATAAAGAAAGAAAAGTTAATTAATTTATGTAAAAATAATACATAAATTCAGCATGCATTCTTAATAAAAAAAATATTAAAAAATTCTAAGTTTTCAATATTTTATAATATAAATTATTTTTTACTTTTTAGAAAATAGATTTTTTTAACATATCCATTTATGGAATTATCAGAAATGATGAAAATTCTGGCAAAGATGAAGATAAACTAACCACCATCTGGAATATTTACAAATAATATTTATGTGGTTTTTTAATTCAACAAAAACAAAGCAGAGGAAAATATTAAGAACATTTTTTTTAATTCGAATAATTCATTTCTTTCAGATCCTTCTGTATAGGAAAATAATTTCTGCGTTTTTATTAGCATTATATTATATTTCTTAAAAATCTGTTTACTATTTTGGAAATAAAATTCAGTAAAGTTTTTACAAAACGAAAGTTGGGATTTTTTTTTAACCAAAAGTTTTTGTTTGTCTAAAGTACTGAAAATGGAAAATAACTCGATAATGTATTAATTCCAATGCCGATTTTAGACCTTTCTATTAAATTATAGCTTGTAAGTCTTTTTATCTATTTTGAATAGGGTGAGGTTGTAATTCTGAAAGAAAAAGAATTAAGCAAATAAAATTGATAAGGTATTTACTGGGGATTTGAAAAATTTGATAAAAAGTGAATTTACTGGAAGCTTATATATTTGCATCAAATTTTACATTAATCCAATTAAAGGAAAAAAACGTACCCATAGTGGATAACCGATTACTTTTACTATAGGAATATGTTAAATCATATATGTGCTATTCTATGAATAGATATAAAATTGTTGAAAGGAGAACATATCAAAATTTTTATCTGCACTTAACCAAGAACAATATCATAATTTGAGGTTTTAATTCTTATCGATATACTTCAACTTTTATAATTTCTTTTAGAAACATAAAATACTGTGAAAGTCATTTTATATATTATTAAAGAAGAGTCATTTTATAAATTATGGCATATGAAGGATTTAAGAAATATTAAATCTGAAATTTAGATGAATATTTTATTTAAAGGTAGCCATCTCATAATCATATTCATTATAGGATCATCAAAATAAATGTAAACAAATTAAACTAAATAATTAAAAAGCATTAATTAATTGTTTATAATTATTTCAAAAGAATAATTTTTGTTTTATGAAAATTGAAAAAAAAAAAAACTACTTAAACTTTTACAGCACCATCATCACCATCCCCAACCCTACAAATTTGGCTATGAAATCAAAGACCACCACGGATCTCAACACAGACACGAACACGGGGATGGCCATGGACACGTTCAGGGAAGCTATGGCTTCACTGACCACAGAGGCATCCACAGAGAAGTGCACTACGTAGCTGACAAGCAGGGTTTTAGAGCCACTGTGAAGACTAATGAACCAGGAACAGCCAATCAGGATCCCGCTCACGTTAAGCTTCATTCCGATGCTCATCATGCTCATCATCACCATGAACCTCATCATCATGGACATCATCAAGAGCATCATGGGCATTATCAGCAAGGACATGCTAACGTGTATCATCACCAAGGACAGCATCATGGACACCATCACCATGGACATGCTAAGGTGTATCACCATCAAGGACACCATCACGGTTAATTTACATATACCCTCTATTTATGAATGTTGAAATCTAAGATCCTTACTGTTAAATTGGAGATGCCAAATAAAATTCCATACCTTGCTCGGTTCATTTAATGAAAGACCAAATGTATTTCATTTCAATAAAAAAAGCATTTTATTTTTTAATGGTGCATAATTTTTCTTTAAAATTCTGATCCAAAGCAGGAACTTCCTGTGAAAATGATTATTGACAATTAGTAATATTTTTTATCGTTGTACTAAACATTGAACAAAAAGAATATGTTTGCGTCATAAATTTGAGACAGTACATTTTAAATCGTAAATACTATATTTTCTTCTAAAATACCTAATATTCAAATAATACAAGATGAATTTCTTACCTTACTAGCTCAGTTTACCAGTGAAAAAGTCAAAAGAGCTACATAAAGACGTGTAATTTGAATGATTTGGGGAGAAAGACATAAATCTTGGTCTAAAGATAGTTTGTCTTAAATATTTACAAAATGTAGTATCCATATTATTATCCTAATTGACATAAATAAATATTTCGAAGAAAGGGCGATAATTATATAATAAATTTTCTGAAAATCAAGACACCGATAGATATCACCGATTGTTCAATAATTATCGATGCATACGATAAATTAATAAGCAGTGGCCTTTACTTGATCGAAATGCAAATTTTTACTGAGATTTTCTATTCTGAATGCCTAGAAATTTTCATTGTAAGAAATTGAAGCGAAAATTAAAACAGAACCTTGAAGAGTTTTAAAATTAGTTGTTGGAAGTACTAAAATAATTTAAGTTGGATGCTTCTGGGATCTACACATACTCTATCGGTCTCACTTTAAATATAGTATTAAAATGTTTTTATTACATTATTCCGACAAGATAATGATGCCGTGTGTAGCTCAATGGGGTCCCGCATTATTACCAGTTAAAATACCATTGATTATAATATCAGTAAGAGCTTATAATTAAAATTCAGAATATCATGGTATTTAATGGTTAAACATTTATAGATTCAGTGTTGTAATGGACATGATATTCATTATGGTATATGTAAATAAGACAGTAAAAACAATAATCACTCTATATATTACCCCAATCAAGTTTGTACCTTAGTAAGTTAAGAATGTCTTAATTCTAGTGTTTTATTATTTCCAAATAATAATGAATTTGAAATTCATCTTCAAAGACAAACGATATTTATCAATAAAGAAAAATCATGCTCTATTCAGGGCAATAGTGAGTGCGATGATCTTGTCAAAACTATATTCAGATATATTTTGTCAATCTACCGAAATAAAAGAAAGTCATGACTTTTTCGGTAAATTTAAGGCTTATCTGCATTAAATGTAAAATTCTTAACTGCATTAAAAGGCGAACTATTTTTCTGGAGAAAGCACCTTTTTTGCAGCCATTTATTTCAATATATCTGCATACCCAAATTTCTATGACGAATTCATTTGAAATTAGAGCTGTTACAGTCTATTTATTTTGCAATTATTTTGCCGAATATTACTTGTTTTTAACCTTGTTATGGATATCTGCATTCTTCTGTTATTTGAATTTGCATATTTCAACTAAAACCCTTCCCAAATTCTTAACATGACGCTTTAACTAATCCTTTTTATTTCATGTCAATATTAATCATAGTTCAAATTTCATTCTTCTAATTCATGTTTAATGATGCTTTATAAGTCTTCTCAAAAACATGCTACACTTTTATCCAATTATGGTGCAATTCACCAAATTACAATTTACTTTATCTACTTACACTTTTTTCCATAGTTGTCCAAAATGCGACCGCAACACTTATTGCAAAAATTTTCCTGTTTTATAGCTACAAGTATCGAACAAAACATTTTGTGCAACACTTAATAATATCAATGTAATATATTATAATTTTGAAAGGGAATTCATCTTTTATATAAATATTTTTATCTATTTCGTATATCTCAGAAATGGTTCTAATAATTTGGATCAAATTTTATATTTTGATAAAGTTTTGTTTTTTAAGTTCATCTACATAGGTGCATTTCCTAAAAAATGTGATTTCATATACAATTTTTTAAAGTTAGCTGTTAAAATGAGTGGATTGAATTTCAGCTTCGAACTGAGGGCAGTATAGTGTAATGTCAGAACAACACAAATGACGCGTGTGTTGTGGGTCTCCGCTTCGAGTCAATATTTTTGCTTTATATTTTTTTTATGAATTTTTATTTAATATTAAGGCGTTTTGCGTTTATCTATATAGGTGTTTTCCCTGAAATAAAGAAAACACGATTTTACTTATATGCACACAAAGAAAAACAGATATTTTAACTATTAGAGTTTTTCTTGTCTGCTGTCATGCTGGAAAAGTCATACGTAGCCATCTCGGACTCGATTTTAATATAGTAAAACTGAGAGTAACTTCAAAATTATTTACGGAATTAGAAATAAAAATTAAGTTTAAAGTAAAAGCCAAAAGGAAAGTATATGCTGAATCCAACCTGAAGACTTTTTCAAGGGTCATCCTCAGGCAGGGAGTCAAACCAGGGATTTTTTCTGTGAGGAATCTAACTTTAGTCAAAAAAATGATCTCTCGTAAATAAATATATGTATCTAAATACTATGTATGTTTTAGTATTTTGATTCAGGGTTTATGTTCAGGTCTGTTTCAGATTGTTTATCTTTTATTTGATAGTTACTTCATAATTATTAGTAATGATGGGTAAACAGTGAAATAAATATTGTAATATAGCAAATAACTTAGAATAATTGGTTAAAATGCACATTCTTGGTTTTTTTTATTTATATGAATAGTTCATGAGTAATAATGAAAAAATATTATATTTTATCAGTAAGCGATTCGTATTTTTTATATAAGGTAGTCCAGAAATGGCTGAATACCATACTGTGAATAGAATAAACTGGCCACGATAGTCTCCCGACCTTAATCAGATTGAGAACTTATAGTTTAAAATTGGTTATGAAATTTCAAATAAAAAACTTCAAACAAACTTGAGTTAATTGAAGCTTTACTATTTTCCTTCAACTATATTGTCACGAAATAACTTTTGAAAGTGGTACATTCCATGCCAAAAAGATGTAGAGCAAATGGCTGGCCCATAAAATATTGATTTTCTAATATGTGACAACAATGTAATTTTCAAAATGTGTATTAAATATACCGTATTTGTCAATTCTTCTTCTTCTTCTTTGTATATTGTGTTATTCTATATTGTTTAATTCTGCACATATTTCACATTATTATGTTCAGGAAGCTTTACTACAAAAAATATTTTAGTCATTAAGAAACAAGTAGTAGATTTGAAATTAGCATGGAAAAATACATTAAAATCAATAACAATATTTAAGATAGTGCGATAATTTCATAACGAAAAATTAAGTCAAACACAAAAAATTACGAAAAAAAAATCGATTGTTCAGGACTTTTTGCCACCACTGTAATATTAAAAACACAGTATTACAAAAACAGAAAACTGCCGAACGAAACTCTGCCTTCCAGATATTAGCTTTTTATGCATGGCGAGGACCCACAAGGTCCATTATATCAAAATGATGTAATTAGTTTTGAAAACTAATCTGCCATTGAACACAAAAAATGAACTTGGAATCAAAACCATATTGTAAAATATGGATTACCGCTAAACCATTCATTCTGTTTAATAAGGTTTTCATGGTTAACAAGTTTAGGATTATTTAACTCTATATGAATTAACTGAGTAACCGAACAAAATATGATTAGTGTTTCTATAACATGCTATTTTTGAGCGTTGAGCTTCAGATAAAAATTTCAAACTATAATAAATAATTTATCTTTTTTTATAAAACTTAAGCATTGATTTAAAGGATTTATTAATTAATTCAATTTTGTAAGGTTGCTTGATTTTTATTCGTACAAACTTGAATTTGCTATAGAGTTCTGAAAATGCATTTATATAATAATTTTAGCGACTTTAGTAAATGAAACCGCTATTATTTTAATAAAAGATCTTGAGCATAATACACACCAGCCTTTAGACACCTCACAATGATTTTCATAAATGTTCACAATTATAAGATCTTATCTCAATAATAATAAGCAATAAAAGTTTTATCCTTGTATAAAATTGTGGACATTGGAAAAGACCGATAATGCTTTGTTTGATATGGTGCATCATTCATGCAATATAAATTTATGGTGGGAATCTAGCATGTTTTACTAAATCTATAGAGTGAACATATAATAATAATATTTTTTCCTGATATATAGAAATTAAAATTTAACACTGGGCCATAATTGTAGCCAAATGATTACATACAAAATTTCATCGTCATAAATTACTACATTTGTGAATTTTTCACGTTTATATCATGTAAATTTACAGACTGATTGGATACAAAATTTAACAGGAATCTATAGTTTATATGTTAAACCTGTTTATCAAATTTTATATTTCTTGCTTTTTATGCTTTTACTTCTTCTCAAACAGCCACACTTACCATAAATGGATTTCATTTAATGTTTGATAAAAATCTCTAAATTTTATGCTCAGACACCATACCAAATTTTATCCATCTAGTATAAAGGGTTTTTAATAAAGCTGCTCAAGTATAGACATAACATAAAACATGGTTTTCAGGAAGTCTGAAATGCGGAGATTCATTTCAATGGCCATTAGAAAATTTTGGGACAATCACAATGTTCTTGCACATTTTTATACGAATAATAAAAAAAAATCTGATATGAATTACAGTATATTTATAATGAAAATATTAATTATTTTTACAGTTATTCGGACATTCTTTCTCAAGTAGATGTTTAAAATTCTTTTAAATTTTGATCTGTAATTAAATGCTTGTTGATATAAAAAAAACCAAATTATTATTTCATTAGCTGAAAATTCAGAAAAAAGAGCTCAATAGGGCTTTCATCAATTTATAAATAGGCATAGAAAAATAATAAATTTCTCATTTTAGATAAAAACTTAGATTATTTTTGCGAATTGAATTTGGGATCGTTATATATCATTAAAATATAAATAACTAAAGATAATAAACTATTCATTTGAGGATTCATGAAACCTAGTAATTTAACTTAAAAAACAAATTTGCTTATTTGAAGTAAATTCGAATAAACTGTAATTAAAATGCTAACCCTCTTTTGCTACGGAATTTTTTATTGTAAATATTCAAGGATATCTGCAGTTGAATTTTCAGGCACCACAATTCGCTACTGAGGAAAATAGATTTTGTGGTTTCTGCAATTCAGTGTTTAAGGATTTATTACATGAATGATACAAAAATATAACATATCATTAATGATATTAGCAAATAGAAAGCGTGGGGTGTGTGACACTCTGATTAAGAATTTATTATATTGATGATATGAAAATGTAACATGATAGTATAATTATTAAAAAATTATATATGAAAATATTTATTTTAAGAATAAAAAGATAATACACCCATGATTAATTCAAAAGTAATTGAATGTGAAATCATACGGAATATGACTTTCTTAGAGTTAAAAATAATTAATATGTGATATATGCAAATAAAAACAAAAGCGACTGTATTTAGAACAATTTCTCATTTATGCTTTCTCAATATTATATATAAATTCATGCACAAATACTATTTGTATATTTATGTTTGTAATGAAACAATTAAATTTTCGTCCAAGAAATACAAGGAGGAAATATTAATTATTATTGTTTCTTTCTTTACTGTCTTTATTTTCTCCTTCAGACAATTGGAATTTCATTATCTAAACCTGTCGTTTTAAATGCTTGATTGAATTGAGAATTTCTTCCGGAAATATCCAGCCTGACTGGTGACCTATTGTATTTAATATGCTACCTTAAATTTGACCTTAAAACCTATGATTGCAGCTGTTTGTACCATGTGCGTTTGCAAGTATATATAAGTTCCATTATCCCATCTGAAATCATTTTCAAATTTGGGATCTCAAAGTGAGATTGGATTTAAGACTTTGCTGTGGAAAACTATTTTAAAAGAACATAATGATCGCAAAGGTAAGTTAAAAATCTTTCCATTTTTTTTGTAATTTTTCTTGTTAAATTTATATACTGCTCATCGAGCTATCATACAGCTTTATGAAAAAATCTAATTTTCTAAATAAGTTCCGAGATTAAAAGATCTTATTTAGTCTGAAATTAAAAGATCACATGGAAAATTAATTTAACATTTTATTTCTGTTTTTCTTTCTATTCTCATCATGGTTATTAATTTAAGAAGAAGAATGTTTGTATTTAAAGAAAAAAAATTTTCAGGTTTTATTTGCAGCAGTTATGGTTGCGGCTGTCTACGCAAGTCACCATGAGCATCATGAGGTAATAAATTATTACTATGTCTCACTTCTGTTATTCCCTCTTAACGGAAATGTAAAATTTTATTCGATAAATTATTCTAAAATTATAATTGTCAATTCTCATGAATTAACCTAGAATGAAATAATTTTTGACAAATTAAAATTAAAATTTATCACTTTTAAGCTAATAAAAGGCATTTAAAATCAATTTAAATATTTATAATAGTTAATATTTTTTTTCGAAAATAAAATCAACATTAAATTTAATTTAAGAAATAACCGAAATTACAATTAAAAACTTAAATACTTCTATATTACTATCTTGGTTATTTAGAAATAAAATTGATGCTACTTTTACTCCCTTTTAAATAAAGCATATTGAAACTTTGAACATTAAAAAAAAATTCCTTTCATATTTATAAAAAATCTTACACAAATTTCTGAAATAAAATTTTATGCTCACGTCTCCCTATCTCTGTCTTTAATAAAATAAAAATTCGTTAATGGGGAAATTAAAAGTTAAATTAAATCAAAATGTCTAATTTGTCCATTTAATAATAACCTAACTGCAACCTTGCATGTTTACGGATACATAAATTCAAATTAAAAAGGCAAAGGTGTGTGAAACCTATGATGATTTGAAGCTATTACAAACATGTTGAATATTTTGAGCAAATTAAATGATTGAGGAGATATATGGCTGATAAACGAAAAGCAGTACTCTTCACTATAGAAACAACATAAACTGCCTCATAAAAGAGTAGCAATGTTGCTCCTTGATAGTAATGGTACAGGATTGGATATAAATCCTGAATATTTTCCAAGTATCATAAATATTGATATTACGTAATAACTGATTGATTCTGATGAAGTTAACTTCAACTTATTTACTTTTGCTTTATTGACACAAAATGTTGAGATTTAAGAGAAAAAATAAACTTTAAAAGGCATTTCAAGGATTTAAAAAATCCGCCGTACTTAAAATATATTTATTCTTACTCTAAATAAATTTATAATATTTACCTATGACTCCTTGTTGCATTGATTAAACGATTCTTGAAATTATTACATAATGTTTATCCTTAATAGGAATAAAAATTAACAGGATACTAGTTTCAATTAAAAGAATCATAATTCTATTTAAAAGAAATTTCTACTAAAATTAAAGGATTCTGTAATTTTACAGCATCATCATCCCCAACCCTACAAATTTGGATACGAAATCAAAGACCACCACGGATCTCAACACAGACACGAACACGGTGACGGCCATGGGCATGTTCAAGGAAACTATGGTTTCACTGACCACAGGGGCATCCACAGAGAAGTCCACTACGTAGCAGACAAGCAAGGATTCAGAGCCACTGTGAAGACCAACGAACCAGGAACTGCCAATCAGGATCCCGCTCACGTTAAGCTGCATTCCGATG
The DNA here is from genome assembly GCA_026289955.1 of Argiope argentata. NCBI lineage: Eukaryota > Metazoa > Arthropoda > Arachnida > Araneae > Araneidae > Argiope > Argiope argentata. The sequence continues at coordinate 16,654,918 of JAOUZG010002851.1, forward strand.
CTCATCATGCTCATCATCATCACCATGTACCCCACCAACACGATCATCATCATAAAGAGCATAATCATCATCATGGTCATCATCAGCACGGACATGCCAAGGTGTATCATCATCAAGGACATCATCATAGTTAATTTATTCATGAAACACACACACATGAAAGTTGAATAGAGTTTTTGATGACATTTCCTATTATCTAATAGAGGTGCCAAAAATGTTTTATTACCTCTTTCTCGTTATTATTAGAAGAATAAAATAATTTACTTCTTAACCTTGTCTTGTCATTTGTACAGAAAATACTTTAAAATTGGGAATGTATTTCAGTTACTGGAGAAAAACTGCTAACATTTACATATCAACTATAGTTAAATTTTCAAAAGAAAATTACCATCAAACTAAAAGGAAACGTCATTTTTATCCTTTAAGAATCAATTCTTGATCTAAATGCAAAAGTATCTAAATAATGAGAGTATTTAAAAATCCACATAGAAACAAGGTGTCTATATTACTGGAAAAAGTTATTTAAACGAATAAAACGAGTAAATTTATACTTAAAAATGAGAATAAATTCCGAGAGTAAATTTTATGTGACGCCATAAATATACATTATACAGATTACTGCCAAATATCTTTAATACATAAAAAATAAATGTAAGTAAAAGACGCATGACGTTTTCGAAAAGTTGATATTATTATTATCAGAAATGGAAAAGATAAAGTATATTATTATCTCGTTCAGAATTAAAGACTTACAGAAATTTTCATTGTTGTATATTTAACAACTTTAAAAAAACGTCTCTACTTTCAAAGCACAGTTGAACTGAACGATTCATTTAAGCTCCTAAAAGTGCTATGCTTAATTATTTTAGAATAATTATATTAAAGTTCCATTTTAAAGTAATACTAGGACTATTTCGGGATAAATTTCGTAATTTTAAAACTCTCTCAGATATCGAGGTAAACAACTGAAATTGGCACTCAAAATTTTAGAGAGGGAAAATTCGAGTGTGAACTTCAGTGAGAAAAATTTAGATATCACAGATTTAACGAGAATCAAACTTATTTACACAGAGATTTTTTTTGAATCAAATCTAGAACCATTAATTTTCCGATGCATATAATGGGAGCCTTAGGCCTAATGCTACGTTGAAGTGTCAATAATATAAGTTAGCATCTTATTACAATTTGCAGTTAGAAAATGATGCTGCTTTGGTTTGGGGTTTTTGAAGCTTCAAAATACGGAGGCAACAAATTGGCAATTTATTGCTTTGGAGGCATCCCTTTTTCGCTTTTAGGTTTATTAGAAAAGAATGAAAGAGAATTTGCATTTGGTGATTTATTGCCAACTAATGTTACAACTTAATTTTTAGATTATTTCTTCTCTGATTTCTTATGAATTGTCTTAATTAATTTAAGTGACTAATCCGTTCAAAATGGTTTGAAACAATCACGAAACTATCAGATTAAGTATGCGCCGATATTTTGATAGCCGATGGGGGTTTTCCTTTCTCAAAACGCCAAAAAAATTTGTTTCTCAGCTAGCAAAATTAAAAAGAGAGAGATATAGAAGGATAGAGACCGACTTAGAAGTCACTTGATTGTTTTAAACTAGTTTAAACTAGCTAATGACTTAAATTAACTAAGACAAATAATGACTTAAAAATAATATCGTTCTCACATGATAGCTCGAAATTTGCGTTCGTAGTTTCGTAGTTCGTAGTATAACAAGTTCAATTTTTTGAAAAGGAATTTTTTATATAGTTCTTTTGATAATAAAATTAGTCACTCAACTTCAATTTTCTCATCATGCTTGTCGAAAGAAGGGATGAAAGGATATTCATATATCTGTGTAACAAGGAGGAATATCATTAAAATAGTGGTATCTTCAGCAATGGATAAAAATATTTTATCATTTTTATCGATTTCATTAAACGCAATAGAAATAAAACTCTTCTTAAAACCTGATTTTTAATTTTTTTTCTACTTAATGTGGTATTGCAATTCAGTTTGCAGAGTTTCAGATTCAAATTTGTATAGTGCTGAAGATCCAACGTGTACATATAAGGCCACAACTTAAATCGCACATAGGCTCTCTAATCTCATTCTTCTGGTCTCAGATGGAGTCCTGAATATTGGTCATGGATTCAAGCTTTTTACTCTTTACATAATTTTTTAAATTAATAGTTAGGAATGATAATAGATTTTTTTGTTGTTTCAAAAGGAAACTTCAATATACCTAAAATATATAATATTTAAAAACTTGAAAAAATAAAAGACAAATTAAATTTTTTTATCAAGGGAGATCCTGAACAAACCGAAATTAAATTCTATGATCGAATGTGTTCAGAAATGAATGACAGTAGCCACATTAAAGTCACGTTTATATTAAAAAATATCGCGAATTTATATATTTACTGTGAAAATCCAATATGAAAAATGTTTTATTAATCTAATGAAAAGAGTGCAATGTTTACAAAATTATCAACATCAAGAATATTATATAAAAAAGATTAATAGTGAAAATCTAAAAAAGAGAAATCCACAGAGGAAAAATTATACTATTCATCCTTATATTTAACGATTGTTCGTAACAATTATTTACATTAAACAATTTCAAATTTATTGATCTTTGAATTCCTTCTAAAATACATAATATGTAAAATTTGTTTCAAATTTATTTTGCTTATTTCAATTACATATTATCTGGAAAAAACATTTGGAGTCTATCATTTTAAAAACTATGAGTAAATTTTATTTTATATCTTAAATTATATAATTATGAAATTTTTTTAAATTTCATAATAAAAAATCCTTTTATTAGTACTTTTAAAGTGAAAAATATTTTTTCAAATATGTTTTCAGAATTAATATGAATTTTAAAAGTATAAATACAAAGAATATTAAGAAACTAATACTCCATTAAGTGATAGAAAACAGATATTTTAATTCAAAATATACATTCCATATTCTTTCAAATATTCCTTCTTGAATATCAGGTTTAATGATGAAAACAAATTTAAATGAGGAAAAAGATAAGAGTAATATTTTTAATCTGTGATTAATAGTATAGATTTTTTATTCTTCAATTTTGCTTGAATTATATTTGTTATTGTTACTTATGACGTTTGTCAGGCTCATAAACAGGCTCACTGACAAAGCCAGTGATTTTAACCAAGTTTTGTGCAGCAGCTTCTGAGCCTAAATGCCCTTGAACATTCCAGGGCAGAAGTCTGATTTCCAGTTCATATGAAGATGACACTCACTCACTCGCTTGTATTGGAACCCTGTTTATATAGGAGGTCTTCCATACACCTCACACAGGATAAAGGACAATCATGCCCGAACCAGGACTCGAACGCAGGACTTTCTATCAAAGGGAAGACGCGCTAACCCTGGGGCAGGACACCGACGATTTAAGAGTTGGTTCTCCATATTTATGAAGAGTTTATATTTCCTTATTTTCATAAAAGAAAGTTTTTTAAAAATATCTATACGAGTAATAAATTAACATTTTCATGTTTGTTTCTCAGGATGAGTTTTAGAATTTGACAATCTAGACCTTATGACATGGAACAGATAAGTTTTTCACACACACACATACACACACACACTCACACACACGCGCGCGTGCACACACACACACACACATGCACACACACATACACATACACACACGCGCGCGCAGACACACACACACACACACACGAGTGTGTGTATAATTTTGGCAGTTACGTAGCTGAAAGCAAAGAACTTTTCGAACGATTTTTTTTTATTTTACCACGGGAGGCATAATATTTCTAGAGCAAAAAAGACGCACATTTGCAAACGAATACAAAAATGATGAAGTGAGATTTTCTTCTTTTAATGGATTTTTCCAACAACAACATGAAAATTGAAGAAAGGAAATCTTAAGCACATTTGAAACACAGAAGACGGAATGGGTTTTTTATACCTTCACTCGTGATCGTGAGAAAATAAAGGAAAAAAAAATTAAGAGCACGTGTCGGCAATGACAATATAATAAACTAATTTAAAATTTAAAAAAAAGAAATTGTTATGATTTAAATTAAATTAAGAAATATCACAAAAATACACATATATAGGATAAAAATACACATTTCGAAGTTTTTATTGATATTAATTGCAATTTCTATTCATTAAGAATTAAAAAAGATTTTAACGGTTTTAGACAATTTTCGAAAATATTCCTTCTTTAATGGCTTTATGAAAACAATTGTTTAATAAATTAGAAGACATCTCGTCATTAATAATAGTATATTTCGTATGTAACCGTACAAAATATTGATAACAAAAATGCTTCATATCTAAATATAGATTCCAATTTTTCAATGACAATCGAAGCATTTATAAAACATTTTATAGCGTAATTTTCTTTATTTATCAATTCCAAAGATAAGAAAACTTCACGATAAAATAGTTGATACGTAGCAGGCATAGTAAAACTATTCATAAGAAAATCACATTACCTTATAAGATAATATGTAATTCTAAATAGTTATACAAATAATTTTAATGGCATTCGACTCGATTTCTTTACGACTATTCCTGAACACAATAAACAGAAAAAACATGATTGCATAGATCAAAATAATGTGTAATTCTAAATAAATATACAAATTATTTTAATAGCACTCGACTATATTCCCTTACGACGGCAAATAAACACAATTAACAGAACAAACGTGATTATATTCACAATAATACATAAATATGTACACAATAAAGGGAAAAAATAACACAGTTTTAATAATCAATTTTTTGAAAAAAATCTTGTAGAATGAGTTTTTCATGAGATGGTAAACATAAACATATCTTTTAGTTGCTCATATTGCCGACGAAGAAAAATTAAAATTTTAACTGAGAAATAGAAAAATAAAACATTCTCTAATAGGGTTTCAATTATTTATGGCATGTGCCCCTTTTCCGGAAAGTCAAATTTTTTTGAGGAGACAAAAGTGGTTCCGTTAAATGCTTGAATAAATCAGACATTCCTTTTTCAAATAGCCTGCTTGATATTGACCTAATGGATCTAATACGTTAAATACATTACCTTTATTCATTGACCTTAAAAGGTAAGAGTGAAGCTGTTTGTACCTTGTCGCTTGGCTTACATTTGTACATATATATAGCCAACTATCGCAGCGTAAAACATTATCAAATCTCGGTTTTTAAAGAAATATCGGATTTCCAAATTTGTGAAAACCAACTTTGTAAAGCATCATGATAGCAAAAGTAAACTAAAAAGTTTCAGTGTTTTGTAATTTGTTCTCATATTAATTAGTTTAAACTAAATTTAATGCATACTCCATATAATAGATTTTAAGATTGATATATATGGAAATATTATTAATATTTTAAGTAATATTGTTATACTGAACTTAATCAAAGATGATAAAATAAAATAACTATCGAAGTTTTCTTAATCCAATTTTTATGTATGTTGTTCAGGTTTCCAAATTTAAAATATTCAATGACTCAAAGTATAATAATAGAACTATTGGAATTATTTTATAATTTATAGAAAGTCCAACTGAAAATACAGTAGAATTACATATAATGATACATTGATTTTTGATAAACGATGTGTTTATAAATTAGTGTAGAAGTCAGTTAAAGAGCATATAGAAATGAAATAGCTTTTAATGAAAATGATTATTTTCTTAAACTACTAAATAAAATATAGTACATAGCGATTATAAGGATAAAAAGTCTCAAATTCTTGCTATTTCTCTAAATTAAATCAATCAATTACATTTTATGAATTATTTTTGTTACAGGCTTTAATTTTAGTTGCTTTTTGTGCTGTTGCCTATGCAAGCCATCATGAACATCATGAGGTAAGAATTTTTTGAAATTTATTGGATATTTTATGAAAATTTTCTTATATCCGTATTAAATGTCCAAAACAACAAAAATTTAAAAATTTCTTCACAGCCACAATGTAAAAATTTCAAAATCTAGAATAATATTTCATTTAAATTTTGATAAGTATTTGAGATTTTTTGAAAATTTTTTTAGAATTTTAAGAGTTTCTGAATCCATA
>JAOUZG010002851.1:16661081-16684615 GCA_026289955.1 Argiope argentata
ATATATATATATATATATATATATATATATTCTTTGAAACTTGATTCCAAATCAGTAAACAAACATTTTAATCCTTGAATAAAATTTTACTAAGAATTTGTGTTTAATTGTACTTGAAAATGAAAACTCAAAAATTGAAAAACGTAATGTGCTTCCAAATGTGTTCTTGATAAATAAAATTTATCGAGTTATTTTTTTATATAAATTGCACATTTCTAGGTAGCTTGCTATTAAAATGGTGGAATAATAATTTAATTATTGGGATTCTTTTTAGGTTTGGTTTTGAAAAAAAGATTCTCTATATTTGGAGAAAGAAATCAATATTCTAAAACATTTCAGATTTTTAAAAAAAATTAAAAAAATTCTTTTGTCAGCACGATGTCTCAAAACTTGTATTCCACAGCAGTAGGAGCCATGCAACCAAAATTAAATGAAGCCTCAAAAGAGTCACAGATACTTTGTTTCATTAATGGAAAATAGTTCTAATTTTATAAACCTAGATCTGCAGATTATTGTCTATAAATAGGTCAGTGGATAAAAGACCCTTTTAAAGTTAACTGTTTTTACTATAAAAAAATAAAACTAAACGATACATTCTGTAAATATGTGAGATTATTTTCTTACATTTTAATTAATGTTTTGAGATAAAAAAAATATTACTTCGATTAGTTTGCTTTGCAAATTTTGATTGAAATTAAAAAATTTAAAATAAATTATTTTTTAATTAAACAAAACTAATAAGAACGATTATAATTGTGTAGCATCATCATCCTCAACCATACAAATTCGGCTATGAAATCAAAGATCACCACGGATCTCAACACAGACACGAGCATGGTGATGGACATGGACACGTTCAGGGAAGCTATGGTTTCACTGACCACAGGGGTATCCACAGAGAAGTCCACTACGTGGCTGACAAGCAGGGGTTCAGAGCCACCGTGAAGACCAACGAACCAGGAACTGCCAATCAGGATCCCGCTCACGTTAAGCTTCATTCCGATGCCCATCATGCTCACCATCACCACGAGCCTCATCATCATGGACACCATCATCATGAGCAACACCATCATGGGCATCATCAGCACGGACATGCCAAGGTGTATCATCATCAAGGACACCATCATAGTTAATTTATACTTGGAACATATATACATTGAAAGTTTCTGATGATTTTTCCTGTCACTTAATAGAGTTGCCAAAAATGTTTTCTAACCTCTTTCTCATTATTGTGGAAGTGAAATATTTGCATTTCATTAGAAGAATAAAATAATTTATTTTAATGATGCCTTGTTAATTGTGCAACAAATACTTTAGTAATCGAAAATTTAATTGAGATACGAGAGATAATTTCTTACATTTATTTATCAACTGTCATTGAATTTTTAAAAGAAAATTTCCTTCCGACGAAAAGGAAAATCATATTTAATGCATTAAGCATCATTTCTGATCTAAATACAAGAGTAACTACATGATACGAGTACATAAAACTTATAAGGAAACTGGTTGATCATATTGCTGAAAACAAGTTTTTAAATAAATTAAACTTCCTAGGGTAAATTTTAAGTGTCATGCATTTCATAAATAGGCATTATTAATATTACTGCCACAATAGGTTTAATCCAAAAAATAAATAAACGTTAGAAAAAGATAGAGGATGTAATAGAAAAATTGATATCAATAATTATTAGATAAGCAAAAGAAAACAAATATATTATTATCTCTGTACGGAATTCAAGATTTATACACATTTTCAATTCAGTATATTGAATAACTTCCAAAAATTTCTCTACAACACTGGTGAGACGAATGATTTCTTTGAACCCATAAATGAACTATGCTTAATTAGTTTAGTTTATTATAAGAATGTTCCATTTTAAAGTAATACTAGGACTATTTTGAGATGAATTTCGTAATTTTAAACTACATTCAGATATCGAGGTCAACAACTGTGTTGGTTCTCCAAATTTAAATTCTATACCATTGGATTATATATGTTACCGAGAAAAACCGTAATTGGAGAATGTCGACTTTTACCGGTGAATGTCAACAAACACCAAATGCGTTGGTGGAAGATCGAATATTCTATAACATTTTTGTACATTCGTACCCTCAATGGTGTATGTCGACAATCACAGATATGCTCTGGTGGATGTCGAAAAGGGTGGAGCCAAAGAAGAGGCTTTTTCACGCCAAATCGTTTGTTCTGCTTGGAATTTTAGAATTAATTTAAAAATTTTAATTATTAAGATTTTTTCGCCTCTCTTCCTGAAAGGAATGATTAAGAATTTAAAACACACAGTGCATTCAAAATAATGCTTATTTGGTAATTAATTTTTATGTAAAAAAATTTCATAATACTATATTAGTATTAGACTGAAACTAAAAGGATATCTGCGTATTTGGTTTACTTATTAGCAATTTAATTGAGGAAACAAATTGATATAAATGCTATTCAAAACAAACTATTTGATGATTCTTCTGAATTATCAAATAATTTAAAAGAATTATTAATTTTAAAATAAATTATTAAAAGAATTATTATTTTAATTTTATTAATTTTACTAATTTTTGTTAAAATTAATTAATTGGTTTAAAATTAAAAATGTTAAATAATTTATAGAATTATTAATTTATTAATTGATTACATTTAAAATAAGCATTATTTTGAATGCTCTGTTTGTTTTTAGTTCTTGATCATTCCTTTCAGAAAGAGAGGCGAAAAATATATCGCGACTGAATTACGGAGAGGAAAATATAAATATCGGGCATGTTCACCATTCACCATTAGTGCATGGTGCATTTACCGGTGTAAGTCAGAAATAAGGGTATTTAGCAAATATTTCGGACATGTACCAAGCGACCATATGTTTGTTGACATTCACTGGTGAAAGTCGACACTCTCCCGACTTTGGTCTTTTTCGGTAACATATATAAACCTTCACAGATTTAACGTGTACCAAATCTACTAACACAATGGCTCTTTCTTTAAATTAACTAGGAACTACTCGGTATATATATTTCTACGTTGAAGATTCAATACTGAGAGTTAGAGTCGTATTACATTCTACATATTATCATGCGAGTATATGATAGTGTTTTTGTTTGAGTTTTTTGAAGTCTCAAAATGCGTAAGCGGCAAATTGGCGGTTTATCGCTTTTCAGGCATCCATTTTTCGCTTTTAGTATATTAGAAAATAAGGCAGAAGTATCTCACATTTGGCGATTTATCTCCAACTAATGCTACAATTTGATTCTCAAATTATTCTTTCTCTGAATTCTTACGAATTGTCTAAATTAATTTAAGTTATTTATCAGTTTAGACCGTTTTGCAGCAATTTTTATATTTTGCAAGACAATGGGTTTTTTTTCCATTTCAAAACGTTAAAAATGTGTTTTTCGGCTGGCAAAATTGAATAGAGATTGATATATTCATGTTTGTTTTCAACGTATTTGAATTGATTAACGACATAAATTTATTAAGTCAAACAATGACTAAAAATAATGTAAACATATGATAAACTGAAATTTGCAATTTCATTTAATCCCAAGATTTATTCTTTTTTAAATCCACATTAAAAAAAGCTCTTATTTTCAATTTTTTAAAAATTTTGGAATCATTTTGAATATTTTGCAAGCCATTCAATTCGCATATTTCTTTCTATCTTGGATGACTTGGCATGGTTTGTCTTTTAGAAAGAAGTTGTTGACGATTATCAGTCCTTCCCCTTCATGATAAAAAATCTCCCCCTATGCAAATATTCTCTATTCAAAAGAGAAAGAACGTATATAGGCTGTCCAAACTCACGATTTCGGATAATATTATTATATATAATCATTTTGTATACATGCTGGTCTTTGATTTTTCCAGGCTTATTTTCAGCTCTCTGTAAGATTTTAAAGCTTATGAAATTACTCCCGAAAGATAAACGAGACTTAAACGCATAGACTTAAAATATTCATATGTACTCCATTTTATGGTACTCAAATAACTATTGTTCAGCGTGTCGTTTCAACAAAGTACTTATTTCCATATGCTTTAGAATAAGAAAACTGCGTTTTTCTTATACAGTTTATCAATCACAGATGTGAATTAAATTAACTGTAGCGAATTCAGTTCTCCATATGTTTGGCATGGTCTGTCTGTTTACTTATCATAAAATAGTTTAAGAATAAAGGCATGTTTACAATCTTGTCTTGACATCTCCATACTTTACGGATATTTTTAAACTTTCTCTAGATTCTTAATATAACGCAAGTCGCTACTTTTACATTTTATCAGATCAGTGGCATAATCAGTCCTGATTTCACTCCCTCAATTTCGCACCATTTACAAATTAAATTATTTCTCAAAAACACGTTCTATTTATACAATGAATATATATTCCCAATATTCATATATTTCTTTTTACTATAAAATTAGTCACTCAAATTCAAATTTTCTCATCTGGCTTGCCAAAAGAATGAGGGAAAAGATATTCATATATCTGTGCAGCGATAGTGAATAGAATCTCGTTATAAAATAGCCGTAGTCTTCAGCAATGAATAAAAATATTTCAAATTTATAATCGATTTAAATAAATTTAATAAAAATAAAACTTTTTTTAAAGCCAGATTCTGAATTTTTTTAAACATAATGTCTCACATTTAAATCTGAATAGTTCGAGATTGAAATCCATATGCTACTAATGATCCAACGTGTACATATAAAGCCACAATATAAATCGAACATAAGCACTCCAATGTCCTTCTGGTCTGAGAAGTCTCGAATGATGCTCATGAATTCAGGTTTTTTTATTTTTTGATTAAACAAAATTTCAAATTAATATATATGCACGATAATAGCTATTTTTGTTGTTTCAAATAGAAAGTGCAGTGTAACTAAACTGTATAATATTTAAAGAACTTGAAAAAAATAATAGTTAACATTTTTTTATCATGCGAGATTGTAACCAAATTGGAGTTAAAACTTTTGATTGAATGTGTTCAGAAATGAATGGCAGTCATCAAAATATAATCAAGTTTATGTTTAAAAAATCACATCACGTGTACAAAAAACATCACGAATATATACTTATATAAGACGTAAGTTTACAATGAAAAAATATTTTATAAGCATAATGATAAGAGTAGAATGTTAGCATCAGAAATATTATATAAGAAAAAAAATTAATATTTTAAACCTAAAAAAAAGAGAATGCCAAAAAGGAAAATTGCTATTATTCATCATTATATTCAAAAATTATTCCCTACAATTATGCGCATTTAACAATTCAGAAATTATTAACTTTTATATTACTTTTAAAACACATAATCCGTAGAATTTGCTTCAAGTTTATTTTGTTGTCTATTTTAAATACTCAATATAATATTTGGACTCTGTCATTTAAAAAATTATTCCCAAATTTCATCTTGTATCTTAAATTAAATGATTATGAAATTTTTCTAAATTTCATAACCATAAAGCATTTTATTAGTACTTTTAAAAATAAAAAAACATTTTTCAAATATGTTTTCAGAATAAATAGGAATTTTAAAAGTATAAATAGAAAGAAAATTAAGAAAAGAGTGCTCCATGAAGTGATAAAAAACAAATATTTTAATTCGTATATATTCCTCCTTCATGTTTGTGTTTATAGATAATAAAAAATTAAAATGAGGAAAAAATAAAAATTATATTTTTAATCTGTGATTTTTATTCCTCAATTATGTCTGATTTAAGAATTGTTATTTTGACTTATGGGATTTGTAGAAAAACCCACTGACGAAGAAAGTGATTTAACCTGAGTTTTACAGTAGCTTCGGTTGGTAATGACCCCTGAGCACCCGAGGGTTAAAGTCTGGCTTCTAGCTCACATGAAGATGACACTCACATACTCGTTGGCACAACCCATTTTAACAAAGTGGCGCTTTCACACATCTTTCACAGAGTAAGACAATTAGGCCCGAACCAGAACTCCAACCCGAGATACCAAATCACTTGGAAGATACTCTACATCTAGGGAAGGACGCCGACGATTTAAGAGTTGGCTGGTCATATTTATGAAGAGTTTATATTCCTTGTTTTCATTCTAGAAAGTCTTTTTTTTTTAAAAAAATACCTATAAAAATGTTAAATTAACTTTTTCATTTATATTTCTCAGGATAAATTTTAGAATTTTATAAGCCAAACTATATGGTCCGGAATTGCAAAATTTGGCATATATATACATTGATTATATACCGAACTCCCATTTATTTCATCAAGGGGAGGTATACTTTTCGTATATCAAAAAAGACGCACATTGGCACTCACAAAGACATTAGCGACTAAGTCAGATTTTCTCCCTTTAAATGATTTATTAGAGATTCCTGAAAAAATTTATTTCAAGTTGCCGATTTAGAAAAGAAAAAAAAAACTAGGCATATTTGAAACATTACAATAAAAGCAACGGATTTTTATACCTTCACTCGTGATGTGAGAAAATGAATGAAAAAAAAACACGTGCTGGCAATGATAGAAGCATGAAATATTTTAAGTGAAAAAAAAGAGAGAAATAACTAGGATTTAAACTAAATTAATAGATATCATTAAAAATACACGTATATATGATTAAAATGCTTTTTTCGAAACTCTTAATAATAATTGCATTTAATTAATTTCAATCAAGTAGGAATTAAGCAAAATTTTACATTTTTAGATAACTTTCAAAAATATTTCTTCTTTTATGATTTTATGAAAATATGATTTTTACAATGGTTTAATAATTCAAAAGTCATCTTTGCATTAATATAAATCCATTTCGTATGCTGCCTTTTTAGAATTTTGATTATAAAAAATATTTAATTTACAAATATAGATTCAATATTTTCAATCCCAATCAAAGCATTTATAAAATATATTATAACGTAATTTTTATTATTTGTAAATATAAAAGATAAGAAAATGATATGATAAAATACTTCATATTCGTGTAGCATGTGCACATTGCAAAAGAAAAACCACATTACCTTATAAGACAATGTGTAATTCTAATTAGATATAACAATAATTTTAATGGCACTCGACTCGAGTCCATTATGACAATTCATATACATAAAAAATAGAAAAGAATTTATTATATATAGAAAAATACATAAATATATACACAATAAATATAACAAAATAACACAGTTTTAATTTTTATTATTTGATAACAAAACAAGTTTTTGAAGGAAATCGTGTAAATTGAGTTTTTCATGAGATAGTAAACAGAAGCATTTATTTTAGTTGCTCATATTACTGATGAAGACAAGTTAAAATTTTAACTGAGAAATAGAAAAATAAAACATACTCTAATAGGTTCTCAAATACTCATGGTCATGTGCCTCTTTTCCGGAAAGTCAAATTATTTTCGGGCAACAAAAGCTGTTTCGTTAAATGCTTGAATAAATCAGACATTCCTTTTTCAAATAGCCTGCCTGATAATGACCTAATGGATCTAATACGTTTAATACATTACCTTTATTCATTGACCTTAAAAGGTAAGAGTGAAGCTGTTTGTACCTTGTCGCTTGGCTTACATTTGTACATATATATAGCCATTTATTGCAGCCTAAATCCTTATCAAATCTCTGGTTTTAAAGAAATATCGGATTTCCAAAGTTTTTTGTGGAAACCAACTTTCTCAAAGCATCATGATCGCAAAGGTAAATTAAAATTTTTCAGACTTTTGTGATTTATTCTCTTTTTAATTAGTTTAAACTAAATTTACTGTATATTCCATTTAATAGTTTTTATAATTGATATATTTGGAAATACAAGTGATATTTTAAGTAACAGTTGAGTTTACATTTAATATTTAGGAAAATTGATAAAATAAAATAATTATTCTATAATCCGAATGGTTATATTATATATATTGTTGCGGTTTTTAAGTTTAAATATTCAATGACCCAAAGAATAATATTGGAACTATACAAATAATTATTGGATTTATTCTGTGGTTTATAGAAATTCCAATTAGAAAAAATAAACTTATGTATAACGATGCATTAATTTTTGATGAATTAGTTGTTTATAAATTAGTGCAGAAGTCAGATGAATAGCCTTTATCATATAGATATTATGAAATCCCTTTTAATAAATATGAATATTTTCTAAAGCTACTTTATAAAATATTGTACATAACGATTATACAATAATTGAATAAAAAATTCTCGAATTTTCGCCGTTTTACTGAATTAAATCCATAAATTAAATGTGAATGAATTATTTTTGTTTCAGGCTTTAATTGTAGTTGTCTTTTGTGCTGTTACATATGCAAGCCATCATGAACACCATGAGGTAAGAAATAACTATTATACAAAGTTTTATGCACATTCCCACGTATCCCTACTGAGTTTTCAAAATAACAAAGATTTCACACTTAGTTTCAACAAGTCTAGAATAAAATGTTTATTAGATTTCATTTAGTGAGGATGTTTAAATACTTCTTGAATCATGTTAGACGTTAAATGCTTCCTGGATCATATTAGTCAATAGGAGCTTTCTAATCATCATTCAGATTTAATTAGAATTATGAATCAATATTATTCAATATATATGTTTCTTGAAACTAGATATATATTCTGTAAAAAAAAAATTAATCCTGAATAAAATTTTGCTAAGATTTTCTGTTTAATTTTACTTGAAAATGGGAAAACAAACATTGTAAAAACAAGAAAAAAACGCAAAATGCTGTAAAATGTGCTTTTGATGAATGAAGTTTGTCGAGTTATTTTTTATGTAAATGGCTCATTTCCGTGTAGTTTGCTTTTAAAATGGTTAAATAATACTTCAGTTTAATAGGATTCAAATTAGATTTAGTTTTGAAGCAAAATTATAAATGATTCGAGAAGTACATCGTAATTTTTGATCTTTATAAAAATTAAAAAGAAAAAAAAACGCTTTTGTCACTTCACTCTCTCGAAACTTCTGTTCCAGAACAACACGCCCCATGTAACCAAGATTAATGGAACAATCAAAAGGCTCCCAGATACTTTGTTTAATCAGTGGAAAGAGTTCCGATTTCATAAATCTATATGTCTTATCTGGATATAATATATCAGATGAAATAAAGATCCATTTAAACTTCACTCTTTTCATAACGAAAAAAAAAATTGAACAAAAAGATAAATTCTGCAATTATATAAGATTATTTCGTTATTTTTTATTTTTGTTATGAGATAAAAAATATTTATTTTGTAAATTATATTTCTCAAATTTCAATTAAAATTTAAAAATTATAAAATAAATGATTTTTTTTTCAATTAATCAAAACTAATTATAACGATTATAATTTTATAGCACCATCATCCTCAGCCCTACAAATTCGGCTATGAAATCAAAGACCACCACGGATCTCAACACAGACACGAACATGGGGATGGCCATGGACACGTTCAGGGCAGCTATGGATTCACCGACCACAGGGGCATCCACAGGGAAGTCCACTACGTGGCTGACAAGCAGGGATTCAGAGCCACCGTGAAGACCAACGAGCCAGGAACCGCCAATCAGGATCCAGCTCACGTTAAGCTCCATTCCGATGCTCATCATGCACACCATCACCACGAGCCTCATCATCATGGACACCATCATCATGAGCAACACCATCATGGGCATCATCAGCACGGACATGCCAAGGTGTATCATCATCAAGGACACCATCATGGTTAATTTAATTATGAATTCTATCTATTAAAGGAACTTGTTGATTTTTGTTATTATCGTTGAGTTACTAAACATATTTCTTGTCTTCAATCTCTTCATTGTACTGTACAAAACTTTCATTTCACTGAAAGAATAAAGTGCTTATCTTTTATTTAGGACTTTTTGATTTCATAAATAATTCTTTGAAATAAAAAAAAGAAAATTACTTGAGTTAAGGGAGAAAAATGACTAACATAGTATTTATCGTTGAATTTTTGAAAAAAAATTGAGCGTTGAACGTTAGTGAAACTCTACATTTTATGTTTTAGAAATATATATTCTAATTTCAGGAAGATTTAATTTTTTTCAATATTTAAGCAATGTCAGTAGTTTTTTCAATGGAAACTCGCCTGTTATATTGCAAAAAAATAAGAACTGCATAAAATAATGAAACGTGAATCAATCTTATTTAGTATCAGGAAAGCTACCTTTATTCAAAATGCTTTATAATGATTTAATTTCAACACTCATTTTAATGTCATTAAATTATCTAAGCCACAAAAAAAAATTATATAAACAAATGTATAAAAAGATTAATAGAATTTCGTTTTCTGTTTTATAAGAGCTGTAAACAAAAAAATAAATAAATAAGGTATATAATCCTCGCTGAACGAAATTCAAGATTTATAGAAATCTTCCTTGATGGCTATTAGATATCCTAAGAAAACATCTTATAAAAGTAATTTAATGAAACTACTAAAATATTATTGTGGTTTATTAATGATGTATTTAAACATTATGCTTTTTCCGAGTAATTTTCTTTTCGGTTAACTCCAAATACTTTGGGAACCCTCCATTTTCTCTACTCTTTGAACTTTCACTAAACAATAGTTTAAAAAAATAGTTTTATTGACGATTTCCATTTCTCAAAATCTATAAATTAGAGAGCCGTGGTGGTCTGATGGTAAGTTCTCGGTTCCTGAGCCAAAGAGCTTCAAGTTCAAGACCCAATTCCATTGATGTTCCATCTTGTAAGGAGGTCTGTCATAGAACAGACTCTCCGACCCGCCACGAAGGCACACGGATTAACCATAAGCACTGAATGACCGGACCGCAGCAACAGCAATTTGCGAGAACTATGGTTGAGTCCTAATTACCATCACCGGCCACGGTACAACCCTCCCCGTAGGAAGTAAGTCCCATCATCGATGGGAGGAACCTAACGCCCATCTATTAGTGTACCTACCGGGATGTCGAGATCCAGCCACCATACCGGAAGCATCTCATCCCCAATAACGAAGTGCCCTCCTGGTCTGTTCTATGCTAAATCCGTCAGGGTCAAACGTCTCTACGTTATTGTTACAGCTCCGGTGTCGTTCTCGTCATCTGACCAAGGTTCAAAATTGAGAGGTCCCTCCCAAAATAGCCCAAGCCTTGCTTTACAAAGGGATGTTAATATATTGGGTTGTTCGAAAAGTCATTTCGTTTTTTTTGGTGAAAATGAAAGACGATCCTCGTATAATGAATAAGTATTTTATTAAATTATATATCGCCCATTCTGATCCAAAACCTTTTGCCATCTTTCTGGTAGAGGCATGATTCCACGCTCATAAAATTTTTGGTATTTGCTGGCAAAAAACTAATCCAAGGTGATTTTTGACGTCTTCATTTGAGACTAAGGTTTTACCGTCCAAAAAATTTTGCATTGACCGGATCAAATAATAATCTGAAGGAACCAGATTTGGATAATATGGTGGAGTGGATCATTTTTGTGACATTTGAGGAGCGAATCACAGACTTCAATGCGACAACACAAATTTCTCTCCGTGAGGACATGGAGAACTCAAATATCGAGCTTCGAGGTTAAACCCAGGCCTTTCAGGTGGTCATAAACAGTTGAATTCAATAAATTTAAACTCTCACCGATCTCACGTGTTGTTGTTCGCCGGTTTGCATCAACTATTACCTTTATCGTGTCTTTATCAGCTTCAACCGGCCATCCGGAACGTGGTGCATCTTCGACATCAAAATTGCCGGATCGAAATTTTGTAAACCAGTTCTGACACTGTCGTATTGTCGACGCATCTTCTCCATACACATCGGTTAATTTCTTTCTGGCTTGAACAGCATTTTTACCTTTCCTACAGGAAAAAAGTGAAATATGACGAAATTGCTGCTTATTGCTTTCCCTATTGAAAAGGGCATCTACCAAAAACTACTGCGCAAAATCAATTGAACGCTTTCACAAACAAGTATTGCTATATCACCTCTCAAAACATACAATGATTATACGTCTTAAGTGTGAAGTTGGAATAAAAAAATACAATTAAATCCTTTGTCGAGAAAAAACGAAATTACTTTTCGAACGACCCAATAATTATACTAAATTAAACTAACCATAAATTATATAGGATGAAGAATCCCTATCATCTATTATTCAAATGTCAGATCTAAAAGTTGCAATATGACAAAGGAAGTTTAAAAGCTGCAAGAACTGTCATATGTAGTTTACAAATAATGCCATCAGGAACAATTATTCCGTTCCTTTGTCAGTCCTTTCATTTTCGTAGGATATGTCTTTAGATACCATAGAGCCTGAAATTTCTTTTCAAGGATAGAGAAAAAAGAGATAATCTGCCATTCCTCAAGCAGAAAAAAAAAACTACTTAATTTTATTTTAGGTCAATATGATTCGTGCATCTCTTGTATCAGGTATATTTTACCACAAGAATAGGTATGAGAAAAAAAAGTTATTAGAAACAGTTTCTTTTTTGCAGTTATTGGAAACAGTTTCTTTTTTGCAGTTTCTCAGAGTTTGAATGGCTGGTTTTATTTATTTATATAGACTTCACTTGAAATTCGGATTCACAATATTTATTATTCTTTCGAATATTTTTTATATAAAAGCTTATTTAATTCGTGTCCTGATGTCTACATACCTCAACAGTGTTAATGCCGGCTTGCTGGCACAGAGGTAGCACGTCTGCCTCGTGTTCAGGAGGTCCCGGGTTCGAGTCCTGGTTCGGGCATGGTTGTTATTCTGTGTACTATCTGTGAGATGAGTGAATGTGCCCCCCTGTAAAAAGGGGTTGTGCAAGCGAATGTGATGAGTGTGTAGCTAAAGTCGTACTCTTGGCCCTAGTTGGCGCTACTTGAAACAAGAGACGCTTCATTCGGCTTAAATCTGCTGCTGGGTCCAGCAGCGAGCTTGTCCATAGGCAAGTGCCATTAGAAACAACAACAACAACACAGTGTTAATTTCTGGATTCTTATCAGGAAGTATTTTGTTATTTTCAAGGTTTTCAACTGTCATTAGATACACTTTTGCTTCAAAAATAACTATTAATAAAAAATAAATAATAAAAAATACTAATCCTTAGTATTATTTTTTATTGCATTTGTTTAAAAATATTTTTTTTTTTGTATAATTACTCTTTCAAAATATTTTTTTTTAAAAAGGAGATATTTAACTATTTTTTAAAAGTTATCTTCACTCTATAAGCTGTAGACAAAATTATATTATAAATATGTATATATGCTCTAAATTGTTTCTTGCAATTTAAGATTAATTTGAGATATAAATCCTTTTTATGACAAAGATACTAAACGCATAGCTGTTCATAAAAACTTTCAACACTTGAAGCTTGTTCAATAGTGCTCAAACACTTATAGAACAGAACGCCGTCTCATATTCCCGTATCTGTGACCATTCTGGTCACTTTACGGCTTGGTGGGCATGTTACGGGAATTTTATTTTAATTAATAAGACATATACAGTTAGGAAAATAAAATAAAATCAAAACTATTTACAGAATTTACAAGAAAATGGGATGATAATGAGAAAAGTTTACAGAGATTTTCTTCTTTTAAAAATGGTTTGACACTATTATTAGCTGAAATTTAACATGAATTATGATGTTAGTCTATCATAGGAAACTGCTTGTTTTTATCCTCAGTCTTTTTGAGTATGAAACTTTTTGAAGACTAGGAAGGTGAGAACAGATATCTATTCCCACTTATGAATTTAATTATATGATGAATTTTTTGCCTGGATAGACGGTTACTGGCGACTCTTCTCAGTCATTCCAGTTCATGGCTTGGTGATGGTTTCTTCATATGAAAAGAGATTGTGAGAATACATTCCGTAGCATAATGAAGTGCCGTGCCAGTCCCACCACAACTGCACTGGTCACTCTCAGACAGGTCGAACCTTTTAAGGTAGGCAGGAAAAGGGCCGTGTTCTGAGAAGAAAATTATATCCTCTCTGATCCAGTTTGTAGGATAAAGATTGACTGAAGGCAGAATATTGAAGACTTTCCTGCCTGTGTCATCATTGCTCCAATATCCTTGCCATTCTTCTAGCATGTCTTTCCGGAGCAGGGCTTTTATATATGGTTTGGGAAGTTTTGTTTGTATATAATGTTGCCCATTTCGAGTTGCGTCCTTTGCTAGTTGGTCTGCTTTTTTCGTTGCCTAAATTTCATGCATGCGCTTTAATCCATGAGATCTGTATTGTTGGTTTTGTAAGCAAGATACCAAAAATTTCACTTGCTATTTGGTTTGTACTCTTTGGATTTGAAGATGCCATGATGCTAGCTCTATTGTTGACATGTATTTTAAAAGTGTTGTTGTTTGAGAACTGTGATGCATATTTTACTGCTTCATGCAGTGCAGTGAGTTCAGCTTGAAAAACGGTATTATTGTCATTAAATTTGGCAGACCATTGGTAGGACCAGGAATCATTTATCAGGACACAAAACGCAGCTCCAACTCCATGTTCTGTTTTTGAGCCATCTGTGAAGATATTGATATTGCTCATTTGAGGTATAATTATTCCTTCTTCCAATGAGATTTGGGTGGGATTGAGATGCTGTGAGGGATGAGTTGACCAGCTAGTTGCTTTCGCCTCTAGCTCTTCTGGTTGAATCTCTGTTATGTTGTGCGCAAGAGGAATTCTTAAGCGATATATTGATGTTAATCTGGCTTCAAACTGTAATTGCAAGTTTAGGGGCGGGATGCTTCAAACATTTATAAAGGGTACTTATAATAAATATTGCTGATTGGATTTTAAATAAAAAATATAACACAAACTTCAGAACTTTTATCTCAATCCTTGAATAATGTATGGAAGAATTACTTTTTTAATTGTTTCTTTTCTTCAAAAATATCATTTTTCAGAAAAAAATAATCATTTAATGTTATTATCAACATAAATTCAAGCTTGTGATTCGATAACAAAACGTCTGTAACTTCATTTATAATAAATATACAATGAGAAATGAGATACTTTTACGACAGGAAACAAATAATTTTAAATCATGAGAAACCTTTTCATATGAATTATAAGGGATATATCAATCGAAAATATCTGACAGCGTATGTTTCAAAATATTCGGATACTTGTCTAGCTTGATTTCATTCTCACAAATGAATACTATTTATCGTTTGACAACGAATTCTAAGGCTTTGGCATATTTTAGAATGAATTTATTTCGTCAAAATAGAGGTGAGGAAAAAGTTGAAAGGAAGGGATATTTACATTTAACAATAAATTAAACTCGGATTTTTTGCAGAGTGAATTAAAATAATACTATCAGAAACGACACAATATGCACATAACATGTGAAAAAATGAATAAAAAATAGTATCTAATAGGCCGAAAATCAAGGCAAAATAATGACGAAATATGCTCAGCTTTCCACTTCTCTTCCCTTAATGAGATGGAGTCTTCGAACAGTGGTCATATCAGAATACTGAAACAAGCAGTACAATTTTTTTTGCAGTATATAATTCATAGATATCTGAGTAGTTGAATTATTTTTTTTCGAAGTAATTTCAAAATATGACTCATTTCATCATCCATTACTTTAGTAAAATTGGCCCTTGATAGATTTTTAACATGAAGATCTTCTATGCTTTACAGGCTTTACATATCTGAAGCATAGTATTCTGAGATATTTATATTTTTCCTATTGGATGTTATTTACACAAATGTCGAAAACATGTTCCTCCAATTAAACCAAGAAAAAAAATCCTACAATATGTGTAGTTCGTAAAATTAGAATATTTTCATTTTTTTCACACTTGTCAAAAGAATTGTTTCTAAAGTGATTGTAAAAATTTGTTTATTTTGTCTCAGCGAAATTTACTAAACATTACACAAAAATTTGACTTTTATCTTCAGCAGTTGATGGAAAATTTTTCAACTTTTCCTCGATAGAATTTAACATAGTAAAATAGAACAATTTTTAATTGTTCCTTCTTTACTAAATTTTAATATTTTAGAATGGTGTGTGCAATGCTTGAATTCTTATTCAACTTAAGATACAACAGGGTGTTACAAGTTAAATCAATCACAAATTCTTAAACGTTTTCTCTTTATTATGAAAAGTATTGTAGAAAGTAATTACAGGAATTCCACCTTTGCATACTTTATCAACACAGTTTGAAATTGATAAGTACGCATATTTATAAATTTTTGTGTTGTTTTAATGATAAATTTTATTATAACAAATCTAGATTATACATTTTATTTAATTAATCAGCAAATTAAAATTGGTATTTATCTAGTGAGATTGCAACAGCATCGGAATTGCACTGGTCGAATTCGGAGGCATCAAAATTTAACTCACTAACCTTAACCGGTCAAAAATGAGGCGGGGTCTATAGTTCATTCCTATTTGTCATCACCAGGCATAATTCCACCATATCCATGGGAGATGTATGGCATTATCTTTAGAAAGTAACTTAACTGAACAATATTATTATATCAATTATTAAGGTCTAATTTATTATTACCTAAGTAACAGCTAATCGTTAGTCCACCCTATATTTGGATTGCCTTGCTTCCGAGGGAGTACATTATATAGTAAAAAAACATGAAAAAATGTTCTATGTTATTTTAAATAAAAGAATATATTAATAAAGAAAAATAGTAGTAGTAGGTTAATGAAAAGAGTTTTCATTATCAGTGACTTAAAAAATTAAAATATTGTGTAATGAGTTTTATAGGCCTAATAAAAATACTAAAATACTCACTTCACTATTGTAATTGAATTTAGAAAAAAAATCGAGTCACTTTCTCTGTTTCTAAGATTTGATTATTCAAGGAGACAGTCGCCATATAAGGATAGACTATCGTAATTACTTTTAAAAAAATGAAATTTGGCAGTCATGATTTATTACAAAATATACATGGGCTGGGTTTTACTAACTGCTTAACAAATTGTATACATCAAATACATGTTTAACTTTTTCCTTGTAAATCTGTAATAACAAATATTTAAAAAAATACAATTTTTCGAAAAAACCACATCCTAAAAATTCTCATATAAGAAAAGATTACTAGCTTGAATTCCGCAATAAAAAGATAAATAAGAAAATTAAAAAGACGAAAATAACCAATTACTCATTTTCTAGCATATTAACGAAATTTGCAAACCAATTATATATTTATCTATAACCATAGAAATCTGTAAAACAAATATTTTAAAAAATGTACAATTTTTTGAAAAAACAAACAAACAAACAATGAAAATTCTATTTAAGAAAACATCATGAGTGGGAAGTTGACAAGATAAAGCCAAAGAAGAAAAATAAAAAAGGGAAAAATAGTAAATTGTTCATAAAATATTTATTCTCATTGTTTAGGTAGAACTTAATTAAAAACTTTTGCTTTATTGGTTTGCATTACATTTCCTCTGACAGTTTAGAAATTATAAGTAAAGAAAAATGAACCTTTCATCATTTTGCAAAGTATAATTATAATATATTCAATTTATAATACCCCAAATGCGAAAACCTTTTTATGAATATATTGCCAGTTTAAAAATAAATTTGAAAAAGATAAAGACAGTTAAAAAATAATTTATCTCCTTAAATACTATTTAAAAATAAATATTTAAATTCATAACAATATATTTCCGAGTTATTCAAAAATTTCATCATCTTATACAATGGATTTTTTTTTCAAATTTATTTGCAGCTGAAAAATAAATTCGTAAAACATCACTATAAAATATAAAGCAAAAAAATATCTATGTCACAATAAATTATGTATGCGTAAAACATTATTTGAAAAAAAAGTAATTATATAATACTCATTTTATTAATTCTGTCAATTCATTATTTCGATTAACTAAACGACGATTAAAGCGTTGCCGACTAAAGCAAAATTTTGGTAGGGAGTAATTTTTATCTCGTTCTGCATTTGTTGTTATATTTAAGTAAATAAATTTAAGAGATGCTCCTGCTATATGATTTTTCAACAATAAAGAATCTCATACAGTGAGTCGATTTCTTGTATAAAAGATGAAAAAATTGAAAGCTACTAATATAGTTAACAAATCTGCATTCAATACGAAATTTAATAAAGTCAAATGGCAATTGAATTTCAATATATCTTTACTTTTTGCATAATATAATGCTAAAGAAAAACCTAAAAACTTGTTTTGAAAAGTAAAAATAACAAAGCAAGATAATATATGTCATTTCCCCAAAAGAATAGTGCATAAAGTGTTTTATACCTTTTTATTTCTGAATTTTATCCGTGTTTTAAGAAAAATATTGAAAAGTAGTTAATATTTCCATTTGAAAAAGTAAATGTTTCTGTGAAAGATTTTTTTTGCATTGACGATTTGTTCAGTATAATTTCAGAGCAATTTATCTTTTACAGAATAAATGAGGATTTCAATCAATTAGAAAATAATTTTTACGGTTTTTATCAAAAATTTTGAAAAATATTGCTGCACATAAAAAGTTTTCATATTGGTTAAAAATAAAATATCGTGTCCCTTTTACTAGTATTCAAATATTTCTACAAACAAACCTCATACCGAATTTTCATAGATGGATTGTATAATTTTCATCACGAAATTTCGTTGTTGCATAAAAAAGAAAATATATAATTTATTAAAAATTTTGTTGCTAATTTTTTCCATATTCAAAAGCAGAAGGAGAAAATTATCGATGAAACAAATAATTATCTAATATATTTGATGTCTGAATTCTTCATACGTGAAATAAAAAAGGGAAATTTTATTACCTAATATCACATTCTACACTTTGAAATAGATTACTCAATCAAATTTGTAATACTTATATGGCTTTATTTGGCACGACTATATTCAGAAAACTTATGTACACAATAAAAATAACAAATTTAAGATTAACAAAATAAAACAGATTTAATTTCTGTTACAAGTTCTAGCAAAAATTAATTTCATGATGGAATAATTAATTTTGAGTTACGCATTAGATAATCATATTAAACTTAATAAAACAAATATGAAAGCGATATTCCCTTATTTCTGGAGAACGAAAATTAAAATCTTTACTGAGAGATAGAATAATAAAGCATTCGACAACAGGATTTTATTTTTTCCGCGGCCACTTGCTTCCGTTTATAAAAGTCGAATTATTTTCACGCTGCCAAAGCTGTTCTGTTAAATGCATGAATAAATCAGACATTCCTTTTCCAAATACCCTATCTGATAATGACCTCATGTATTTAATACGTAAAATACATTACCCTTACCCGTTGACCTTAAAAGGTAAGAGTGAAGCTGTTTGTACCTGGTCGTTCGGCTTAAATTGTGCATATATATAAAGCCAAATGTAGCAGCTTAAAGTATAATCAAATCTGAGGAATCAAACGAATATTGGGTTTCAGACATTGCCGTTATTTGTTAAAGCATCATGATTGCAAAGGTAAACTGAAAATTTTCGATTTACTGTTATTTATTCTCTGATTAAATTATTTAAGCTGAATATATCAATATACATTCCATATAATAAATTTTAAATTTAATATGTATGGAAAATTTTTTATTTATATTGGCTCTTTTTAAAAATTGGTCGATTTAATTACTTATTTAAATTTTCTGAATATGTTCTTTTTTTAAAATGTTTTAAAATTTAATCTTAGTGAAAACATTTTATGATTCAATTATTATCAATCTATTTTAACCATCCTATGAATCATAATCATAGAAGTAATAGATTATTATACATTAAAGGATTGAATTTTGATAGATGATGCGTTTATATTGTATGGTAGACATGAATTCAATATCATATTAATATACATAATATTAAGGCTTTTTCTATATGCAGCATTTCTTCTATATGTAACACGTTTCTTTTATTTAATCCCCAAAAATACACATTATTTTTTTTAAAAAAATAGATTTTTTCCCTTTTTATGGATAAAAAAATAAATTTAATGTAACGAAATTTTTGCCTTACAGGTTTTATTTGTAGCAGTTTTGTGTGCAGTTGCCTATGCAAGCCATCATGAACATCATGAGGTAAGAAATCTATTCCTGTTATAAAATTTGTTACACTCTCAGTCGTATCTATATAAGATGTTTCGTTTTTTGAAACGGCAATTAATTTTCGAAATTATAGAGCTGAGTTATCAAGAACTAGAACGAATTTTTTTTATTTCATTAAAGTAGTAACTACATGAATAAGAGATGAATTTATTGAAAAGAAGAATGGGAATCTTTATATTTTAGAATTTTTGAAAAAAAAAGATTTTAAAAAACATATGAAAACTAAAATGTACAAGTAAAGTGTCAAGGTATGTTGAAAATTTGAAGACAGGGCTCTTTTTGGCTGAGCAGATTTGTGTGGATCTCTAATAAAGAGATCCTTACAGAAATTGCTTCAAATTTTGCTGACTGCTTAAAGAATATGTTAAGCATTTCCTGAACTATAAATTATTTCTACAGATACTTGAAATGCTGGAGTTTAACTGATAGATAATACGAAATTTTAAATTTTTCTTTTGCATTATGAAGCACGAAAGCAAAGTCCCTAATATATTAAAATGCCAAAAGTAATGTTACAAAAAACTAAAGAAACAATAACTAAACTAATTATTATAACTAATTAACAATAACTAAAGAAAACTAAATAAATAAAAAAAATTAATTAACCCGGCAGGACGGGCGCGGGGTGTTTCGACACCCCACGCCCAAATATATTCATCTGCTGTCTGTCTCTATAAACCGAAGTGGTCTGGCCCCTCAGTACCTGCCTCGAAGGTCAGTTTCCATGCATAGAGTCTGAAAACGGCGAATTCAGACTCCATTTTAGTCTTATAGAACGATTTTGGGGTGTGCGGACACCCCGTGCGCGCGCTCGTGTTAGTATTTTTAGTGCGAAACCATGGCTTGTTCCAGTCGTTCTGATCAGTCTTTTCTTTGTTTGACGTATAAGCAAGAAATAAACAGACTTCAAGAGATGTCAGAGGAGATTTCGTCTGATGAAAAGAATATAGTTAAAGAATTAAACGATTTAGATAATGATTACATATTCAGTGATCACCAGTCTGAAATAGAAGAATGCGATTATTCAGAGGAATTTTGCAACCAAACCAGCTTTTTTATCGGAAAAGATATAAAGAAAGCTGAGTCACAGAAGATGCTATTTATATCCAAGAAACAAAGATATTAAATCAAAAACCATGTGTGTGAGGTGCGACAAAAATATATGTCGAGAACACTCGGAAATTGAAGCTGTATGTAATAACTACAAAAATCTAAAGTTTCAGATCCATGTACACCTAAATTATTAAGAAAATTGTTTAGTTTCAGCATTTTAATTTACAATAATGTATAATTTTTACTATAATAAAAATTGTAAAAAAAAAAATCATCCCCGGTGGAAAATTTTCGTTTTTCGAACTGAGACAAAAACGGTGTGAGCTTTTAATTTATTCATTAATAATTTCGAAAATTACGATAATTTAACATATTAGTTATCATTTTTCTCGCAAAAATGTGTAGTTATCATAAATTTCATTAGCAATTAAAATTTAGAAAAAATTTCGTATTTATGCCATTTAATATGTTTGGGGTGTGCTAACACCCCACGCCCGTTCTCGTGTTACTTTTCGCGGCGCCCGTCCTGCCGGGTTAAAATAATAAAATTCAACATACGGCTTAATTTATCTTAACATTATGGCCAATTTCTAACTTCTGTTTCTATTACAAAACAAATTTTCCTAACAAAACATATTTTTTCAAATTTAAATTTTGAATTTAAAATGTTGTAAAATGCATGTTTAAAATTTTACTTGGAAAAATAAATAAAAAAAAATTTAATTTTACATTATATTTGATTCAATTTTAATTAACAAATATTTTAATTTTATAGCATCATCATCCCCAACCCTACAAATTCGGCTATGAAATCAAGGATCACCACGGATCTCAACATAGACACGAACATGGAGATGGTCATGGACACGTTCAGGGTAGCTACGGATTCACCGACCACCGAGGCATCCACAGGGAAGTCCACTACGTGGCTGACAAGCAGGGATTCAGAGCCACCGTGAAGACCAACGAACCAGGAACTGCCAATCAGGATCCAGCTGATGTTAAGCTTCATTCCGATGCTCATCATGCTCACCATCACCAAGAGCCTCATCATCATGGACACCATCACCAAGAACAGCACCATCATGGGCATCATCAACATGGGCAAGCTAAAGTCTATCATCACCAAGGACACCATCATGGTTAATTTATGATACAGAATGCATCAAACGATCCTTCTCATTATTACATAGAGTTGCCAAATGTATTACTTTACCTTTATCTCTTGAATGTGCAAAGTGAAATATTTCATTTCATTGTATAAATAAAACTTTTGTTTTTAATAATGTGTGATTTACTTTTAAAATTGTTCGAATATCGAATTAAACTATTAATATTACGAGAATTAAGAGAGAAAGCGGTCCAATAATTTAATAAATAGTTGAATTTTGCTGTTGTTAACTATAAATGAATGTAGATCAGAAGGAATACAATGAAATGTTTGATTTACTTTTTTCTTTATTATCCAAATCTACCTTACCCTCTCCTTTACAATGGTTAAAAATATTGGATCGACTGTTGAAAGTTATAAAACTTGAATTATCTTATATCTAATAATATGAAATTTCAGATAAGAATTTTTTTGAGATCTCTTATACATATAATCAAACATATAAAGACTATAATACTGTTATATGTAATCAAAACTCATAATTCATATTAATATTATGATTTTCATATATTAGTGCAATAATCTTAAATGACGGTAATGCCTTAAAAACTTCCGAGAGAAAAATTTCAAAAATTGAAAACACTGTGTTCTAATTTTTTAAGGATAAGTAAGAACACAGATTTTTTTTTGTAGTTTTTTTTGACGTAAATAGCATTTTTCTATGTGAGAAATGGGAAAATCTATGCATGATTCTAAAAATTAATCAATTAATCAATTTTATTTAATTAATTAATTTAATAATTAAAAATAATTAAAGATTAATAAAAATTTAGTATTATAGAAACTATTTAGTTGGTATTTCAGTGATATAATTTTGTTTCTTGTACTTTTTTGGTCAGTTTGGACTAAGAAACGAGCTACTCCATCTACTGAATTCTTTCATATTAATCTATATGGTTGCTAATGAAGCATAGTGGGATTACGTATTTTTATCTATCAATAGGATTTAATTAGTCATTGACCTGTTAAAATCCAAAATTAAGTTCTTCATATCTGTTTATTATAGAATTTTAAGTTCTAATATTAAAATTATGTTGTTTAGTTTGGAAACAAGAGAAAATGCATTTCTCTTCCTTCAAGCCAAAAATAAATATACAATTGTCTTTCTTAAATGTTATATGATTTATTCCGAGTGCATTATTCACTCCAGGAAGTAAATCTCTCTGACTTCAAGTGAAATAATCTTAATAATCTAACATCACAAGTGTAAATTTTGTTTTGACCTCTTATGTAAGAGAAGAAACTTCGAGTTTATATCGATTAATTTAAGAAAATGGAATTACAGATTTGAAATTAATTTAAGATTAATTAAGATTAATTACAG
>JAOUZG010002851.1:16684625-16699225 GCA_026289955.1 Argiope argentata
TTAATTAAGATTAATTACAGATTTGAAATTAATTTAAGATTAATTAAAATTAATTACATATTTGAATTTAATTTAAGATTAATTAAAACTAATTACAGATTTGAAATTAATGTAAGATTAATTAAAATTAATTACAGATTTGAAATTAATTTACGATTAATTAAAATTAATTTAAGATTAATTAAGATTAATTACAGGTTAGAAAATGGATTTAATTGATTTGAAATTGCAAAATCTGAATTGCAAACGAAGTTTTTAGTTTTTTTTAAAAAAAAGTGTTATATTTTGAATCAAAATAAAGCATATTTTCTTTTAGATCTTGTGAATGCATGTTATTTGTATGTATTATAAATAATAAATTTGTGCTAGAGAATTTAAATTTTACATTTAATAATGAGCGACACATAAGTAAAATGAAATACGAATTAAATAAAAAAATAGCATTTTTAGAAACTATATGAAACTATCTGTCTCCCTTAATGTACTCACAATTGGGTGTACGTTTCTCTATAAATTTCCGTTTATCTTTTCATTTCTAAGTATGTTTAGTTTAGTTTATGCTATTCAAATTGTACAGCAGTATACTAACGTTTTGTTTTGAATGCAACATTTTTGTATGCAACATTTCAGCGCATTTGGCTATAAAAGATCAATATAATAAAAAATGTATTCAATCAAAAAGAAGAAAAAACCCTTCCCTGAAAACAGAGGAATTATCGATATTCTCAGACTAGAAAATGATAAAAATAACCGAAAGTTTATAAATAATTAGAAATGCGTACAGCCAATAATATAAATAATAAGGCATATTATTTAAGTAAACAGCATAGTTGATAAAGATATTATAGGTATCAATGGACAAAAGAAATTTATGCATTCTATAAATACATACTTGTACATCAACTTTCTTTGCATATTCATAATTCAATGTAAGGCATAATATTCCTTTTTTATTATGTTTACCTTTATAGTATTCATCTTCGATATAAATAAGATTTATAATAATTGTCTTTATTATAAATTACCATCATAAACATATAGAAGATAAAAATTCTTAAAAATTGGAAATATAAAACGAAAGGAATATATACAAATAAATAAAATGAAAAAAAAAAAAAAAGAAGAAAGAAAAATGAAAATGAAAAGTGTGTGTGTGTGGGGGGGGGGGGGTAATGACATTGATTTGAAAACGAAGTAAATGCCAAAATTATCATAAATATCCTCTTTCATTTATATTTACAATTAGTAATCTAGATTTTTGCAATGATAATGTGGTTTCCAATTCTATCAACGAGTACTGAATATAGATTAATTTCTTCCCCCCTTATTAATAAATACTGCTTTCAGAACTATTTCTATACTATGTTTAATGAATTATGTTTCATTTATTTAATGTTACTTTTTAACATGTATTGAAATAATTTTTTTAAATAATATCACTGAATTTATGATATGATTTGCAAATAAAAATGTACTTATGTCATTTTCATGTGAAATGCAAAAGTCTATTTTATAATAATATGACTATAGATATTTTTCCAATAAAATGTTCGAAATTGTAATTTTATTTTCCAGTTCTAGGATTAGTTGGCTTTTACACCGTGTCCTTTAAAGACACTTACAATTAATAGTACTTTTATAGATTTAGAGATACGCAGGAAGATTAGGTTAAGTAAAAAAATATTTATCATTGCCTTTCAAAATTATAATATTTTATGAGTTTAGTGCATATATTCAAATCGCTAAAGTACTCACCTATCCTTTCTATTTTAATTAAATGGAAAAATAATCTAGATGGTGGCTTTATTTCGGAAGAACATATGAAATAGTTGTAGTTTCTGAGCACTGCATAAAATCACTGTTCATGTATTACTAACATCTTGAAAATTGCTACTATAAATAATTTAATAAATTTTTTAATCATATCTATTATTTAGCTTTTACCATAAAATTCTGTAATACCAAATATATTAAAAGTCTGTAATTCAATTTTTTTTCATGAACAAAATTCCAAAAAACTGATATATAAGAAAAGATCATTAAAGGGAATTTAATAAGTCATGCCAGACTCTAAGAAGCACCACAAAGGCACAGGGATTTAAACCTAAAAGTGAATGACAATGCCGTAACTACAGCAACACTAGTGGGAAATGTTTTGGAGTCCTACAGGCCATCACCGGCCAAGGTAAAACCCTTCCAGTAGGAAGTATGTCCTGTACAGCAACACTAGTGGGAAATGTTTTGGAGTCCTAAAGGCCATCACCGGTCAAGGTAAAACCCTTCCAGTAGGAAGTATGTCCTGTAATCGTTGGCAGGAGCCTATGCCCCAGACCATCTATAATAGTTCCCTCCAGGGTGGTGAGATCCAGCTACTGTGGCAGAAACATATCAACCTCATTTAAAGATAAAGTGGTGAAAAGAAAAATGACGAAAAAAGCGAAATAGGCAAATTATTCATCCTACACTACTTTCAGAAGCCTACAGTTTATTGAACTTCAATCATTTTCTTTGTATTTGCATTATACAACCTCTAAAGGAAAATATACTACATTTCGATCATTTAAAAAATTAGAGCTAAAAAATTTATAATATTTTATCATTTTACAAATCTGTAATTGCAAAAAAATTGCCTACTATTACTTAAAATGAAAAGAAACATATTTTTATCGATTGATTTCAGCTTAAAAATAAATTTTAAAAATATTAATACAAAAAAATTTGTAAAGAAATTTTTCTAATTAAAACATTACTTTCAAATAAATAAAAAAGTAAGAAAGCAATATTTCCTTATTCTTTGCGAATGCAAATTAAAATTTTTAACTGAGAGAAAGAATAAGAAAACATTCAACAATAGTTTTTTTTTTTCTTCACAGACACGCGCTTTCATTTCTGGAAGTCGAATAATTTCCACGCTGTAAAAGCTGTTCCGATAAATGCTTGAATAAATGACATTCCTTTTTCAAATAGCCTGCCTGATAATGACCTAATGGATCTAATACGTTAAATACATTACCCTTACCCGTTGACCTTAAAAGGTAAGAGTGAAGCTGTTTGTACCTTGTCGCTTGGCTTACAGTTGTACATATATATAGCCATTTATTGCAGCCTAAATCATTATCAAATCTCTGGTTTTAAAGAAATATCGGATTTCCAAAGTTTTTTGTGGAAACCAACTTTCTCAAAGCATCATGATCGCAAAGGTAAAGTGAAAAATTTCAGCTTTTTATAACTTATGCTTTTAAAATTATTTTAAGTTGAATTTAATATATATTTCATGTAATAAACTTTATAAGTATAGAATTGTATTTGAGTTATTTGAATTGAATTTTTGAAACAATGATCAAATAAATCATTCAACAAAGTTTGTTATATGGAGTGCTATTTCGAAGTTGTAACATTTAACCCGGCAGGACGGGCGCCGCGAAAAGTAACACGAGGACGGGCTTGGGGTGTCAGCACACCCCAAACATATTAAATGGTATAAATCCGAAATTTTTTCTAAATTTTAATTGCTAAGGAAATTTATGATAATTACACTTTTTTGCGAGAAAAATGATAACTAATATGTTAAATTATCGTAATTTCAAAATTATCAATGAATAAATTAAAAGCTCACACCGTTTTTGTCTCAGTTCGAAAAACGGAAATTTTCCCCAGTGATGAGTTTTTTTACAATTTTTATTATAGTAAAAATTATACATTATTGTAAATTAAAATACTGATACTAATCAATTTTCTTAATAATTTAGGTGTAAATGGATCTGAAACTTTAGATTTTTGTAGTTATTACATACAGCTTCAATTTCCGAGTGTTCTCGGCATATATTTTTGTCGCACCTCACCCACATGGTTTTTGATTTAACATCTTTGTTTCTTGGACATAAATAGCATCTTCTGTGATTCAGCTTTCTTTATATCTTTTCCGGTAAAAAAAGCTGGTTTGGTCGCAAAATTTCTCTGAATAATCGCATTCTTCTAATTCAGAATGGTGATCACTGAATATGTCATCATTATCTAAATCGTTTAATTCTTTAACTATATTCTTTTCATCAGACGAAATCTCCTCTGACATCTCTTGAAGTCTGTTTATTTCTTGCTTATACGTCAAACAAAGAAAAGACTGATCAGAACGACTGGAACAAGCCATGGTTTTGCCCTAAAAAATACTAACACGAGCGCGCGCACGGGGTGTCCGCACACCCCAAAATCGTTCTATAAGGCTAAAATGGAGTCTGAATTCGCCGTTTTCAGACTCTATGCATGGAAACTGACCTTCGAGGCAGGTACTGAGGGGCCAGACCACTTCGGTTTATAGAGACAGACTGCAGATGAATATTTTTGGGCGTGGGGTGTCGAAACACCCCGCGCCCGTCCTGCCGGGTTAAAGTTACATATTTTAAAATAATTTATGATACAAATATTATCGAACTGTTTAAGCTGTACTATGTCATTACAGAAAAAATAGATTAATATAAATTGATAAATTAAATTTGATAGATAATGCTTTTATATTTTACATATAAGCTCATTAATTTCTGCCTTTACTATTGATTAATTAAATAAATCAAATGATTTTTTTTGATTTACAGGTTTTATTTGTAGCCGCTTTGTGTGCAACTGTCTATGCAAGCCATCATGAACATCACGAGGTAAGAAAGTACTTCAAATACAAAATTTACTTCACTGTACATTGTATCTGTACTATTTTTTTGTTAATAAAGTTTCGTCATGAAAAATCTTTAATGGAAAGTTTTTTAACTTTTTAAAACTTTTTTTAAAGTTTTTTATTAGATTTCACTTAAATCTACATTTAGATTTTAGATTTTTTTCAGGTTCAGCTGGTTTAGATATTTCCGAATAGGATAAGAATATTTTTTAAATTATATTATCTAATCTTTGTACGGATGGTATGTGTACAAACATTATAAATTTGTATAAAATTTCTTTAAAAAGTTTTATTTATCTGAGTGGGAAACTTTGACCATAGTAACATAAATGCATAATGTGATAGATGAATGAAATTATTCATGATGTCATTCATTAATATGAAAGATTATCTAGAATCTTGTTATCAAAATAGTGAATCGATAGTTATTTTTAGTATAGTCTTTTTTCATGTCCAGTTGTGAAGAAATTGGGAATATTTTCATAATTAAAGCCTTTTTTGGATAAGAAAGAGGACATTTCGAATAACATACTCACACAAAATTTCCTCACCTTGACAATAAGAATAACTTTATTAAACCAAATTACCTAGCACTAAATTTCTATGTATCGCATTTCTTCATCCATATCGTAAATAGATGGAAGGAAATTAATGATTTTTTACTTAATTGTTTTCAAATTGAATTCAATAGAGCATAATGTAAATATAATAGATTATAGAACACACAATCCAGGTTTTTTTAAGCGTTCTAGAAACTGATTCAAGCTAAATATTTATTTCAGGTAAACCAGATTAAAATATTAAAAGGCCAAAAATAATGTAGTAATTTGAGAAATATGAAAACAAAAGAAAAATAATACAAAATAATGCATTAAGTAGCATATAAAAACATCCCTTGTGAAAGATAAACTATATATATTATTTCACCCAATGTATTCTAACTTATCACTGATTTATAATTTCTGTTTCCTTTGCAAAAAATAAAAAAAAAGTATTTAAAATATTACTTTAGAGTTATTTCAAATTTAAAACTGAAATTAAAAGTGTATTTCTATTAATTGAAATGTATTGAGTAAAATTTATATTTAAATTTTAAGAACATATTAAAATTTAAAGTTTTTTAAATGCTTACTAAAATTATTTAAAGGTATATTGAAATTTTTATTAAACAAAATAATTAAAACAAACTAAAATTTTATAGCCTCATCATCCCCAACCTTACAAATTCGGCTATGAAATCAAAGACCACCACGGATCTCAACACAGACACGAACATGGAGATGGTCATGGACACGTTCAGGGTAGCTACGGATTCACTGACCACAGGGGCATCCACAGGGAAGTCCACTACGTAGCTGACAAGCAAGGATTCAGAGCCACCGTGAAGACCAACGAACCGGGAACCGCGAATCAGGATCCAGCTCACGTTAAACTCCACTCCGATGCTCATCATGCTCACCATCACCACGAACCCCAACATCATGGACATCATCATCATGAGCAACATCATCATGGCCACCATCAACACGGGCATGCCAAAGTATATCATCACCAAGGACAACATCATGGTTAATTTATAATGCTGAATGTATCAAATGATTCTTGTCTCTATCACATAGAGTTGCCAAATGTATTTCCTTACCTCGATTTCTTGAATGTGCAAAGAGAAATATTTCATTTCACTACAAAAATAAAACTTTTTTCTAATAACGTGTGATTTACTTCTAAAATTATTTGCAGATTGAATTAAAGTATTGATATTTCCAAAATTAGGAGAAAGTTTGCCAATTGTTTGTTAAATATGTAGTTCGCTATTGGATTGTTAAATAGAAATAATGCAGCACATTTTTTGCCTTACATTTTTCTCATTGTCGAAATCTGCCTTATCTCTCATTGAAAATGGTTAAAAAAAATAAAGGATCGGCTTTTGAAGTTTATATAACTCGAACTATTTTATATTTAATAGTATGTGGTTTCGCATAAAAATTTTATTTTTAATTTTCCTATACATATAATCAAATATAACTATAATATTCGGTGTATATAATCAAAATTCATGTTTCACAATAATATTATGAAAATTACATATATTAATATAATAAATCTAAATGTTGGCAATTGAAGTTAAAAATTTAGCCGAGAAAAATTAGAAAAAAAATTTAAAACCATGAGTTTTAACTTTTTAAGAACAAGTAAGAACAATGATTTTGATTTGCAGTCTTTCTTGAAGAAAATTCAAAAATAATTGGGATTTTCTTTGGGGAAAATTGGAAGGTCTATGAATACTAAAACGAAACATTAAATTGACGAGGAATGATTCAGTATTCTTCTAGAGATTATTCAGCTGTATTTGCAGTGATATATGTTTGTTTTCTTGTAAGTCTTGTAGTTTTGGCTTTTCACGACTTCATAGATTCTAGCTACTCCAATCATTTGATTCTTCCATCTTAGTCCACTCGGTTACTAAGGAAGCGTATTGAGATTATGTATCATTGTCTATTAATAGTGAATCATTAGTAATTGACCTCTTAAAATGTAAAATTAAGTTCTTTATTTCTGTATATTATGACGTTTTTAGTTCCACTAGTAAAAACGTGTAGTTCAGCTTGGAAAAAAGAGACAATGGCGTTTTCATCTGTCATGCCCAATTATATATGTACCTGTACATACGTCTTCCTTAAATGTTATATAATTTATTCTGCTTGTTTTTATTCACTTCAGATAGTAAATCACGCTGAATTCAAGTGCAAAAATAATGATAAAAATAATAGTAATGATATTAATAAGCAATAATAGTAATAAAGAGGGAATTTAAACTTGAGCTCTTATTTAAGAGAAGAAATTTTGAGGTTATTTCGATTAATTGAAGATAACGGAATTATAAATCGAATTTTAAAACAAAAATCTGAAATTTAAACATGGTTTTATTTTTTTAAAAAAATAGTTACATTTTGAATCAAAATGAAGAACTTTTTCATTTTTTAAGATGTAGCGAATACATGTTATTGGTATCTACTACGAATAATAAAATTTAGCCTGAATATTTATATTTTAATAATGAGCTACGAATAAATAAAATAAAATGTATCGAAACTATTAATTAAAGTACAAATAATATTTTTCGAAATTGTCTAAAAGAAAAACACCTTAAATGTGACAGTACAAATGGGAGTAAGCTTCTCTGTAAAGTTTAAAATATTCAAATTGTACAAGAGTTTTATATAGTCTGGATTTATGTTAGATAAACACATTTAGCTCTGAAGGAAGAATATAATGAAAAATATATTCAATGGAAAAGGAAAAAAGACCTATTTTGAAAACATAGGAATTATCGCAAATTTCAATCTAGAAAACACAATAAATATTCGAAAGTTTATAAATAATTAGAAATGTGTATAGCCATTAACATAAATATTAAGATGTGTGTCTGAAGAAAACAGCATAGTCGATCCAGATACGATAGATATACTGCCGGTATCCCAGATATACCAGACAAAGGAAATTTCTGCACTTTATAATTTCATAATCACATATTTTGTACATTCATAATTATGGTATAATATTTGCTTTCCTTATAATTTAACTTTATAAAAGTTATCTTCGTTATAAGTTAACTTTATAAAGTTAACTTATAACGAATTATAATTATATTTATTATAAATCATGAATTACCTTTATATACCCATTGCAGGAAAAAAATCTTAAAAAATAGAAGTAGGAAATCCAAAAAATATATCCATAAATAATTTTAAAAAATCAAAAGGAAAAAAAAATATGAAAGGGATAGATGAACGTCAACAACTTGAAAACCTTAGCAATTAAAAAATTATTTTAAAGTTTGTTTTTCGTTTCTATTTACAATTTTCGTTTCTATTAAAAATGTTTTGTTATGATTGTATTGCATATTTTCAAAACGCTGAAATACTTAACTGTCCACTATATTTTAGTTACATGGAAAAAGAATGTAAGTGGTTGCTTTATTCCTGAACTGAGGAAATAGTCGTAATTTATGAGCACTGTATAAAGTAACAACTCTTATACTACTAACATCTTAATAATTACTACTATTGATAATTAAAATAATTGTTAAAATCATATATATTATTTAGCTTTTACCATAAAAATTTATAATGCGAAATAATTTTCAAAAAAGAAAATTTCTTTACAAAATCCTTTACAAAAAATTAATATATAAGAAAAGATTATTAATGGGAATTTAATAAATCATTTCAGATTCTCTGACCCACCACAAAGGCTTACGGAATAAACCATAAAAATGAATGACTGGACCGCCGCAACAGCAACACTGGCGGTAACTGTGTTTGAGTTCTAAAGGCCATCACCAACCTCGGTAGGGCCCTTCCTGTAGGAAGTAAGTCCCCTCATCGATGGTAGGAGCAGCCCTTCCCCCCACGTATTAGGGTTCCCTCCAGGGTAATGAGATCCACCCACCATGACAGAAGAATATCATTCTCATTTGGAGATAAAGCGGTGAAAAGAAAAAGTGTAATAAAAGTGAAATATTAGTAAATTATTCATCCTACTAAGCTTTAAAAAACCAAAAATTTAATTGCAATTTATTATTATTATTATTTATTTATTTTTAATTTTTACTGTTTGCATTATAAATCATCTAAAGGAAAATATACTATGATTCGATCATTTAAAAAATTATAGCTAAAAAATTATAATTTTTAATTATTTTATAAATTTATAATCGTATGAAAATAACCTACTAATAGAAAAGAAAATTTGTTTTTTGCAAATGAATTTCATATTAAAAATAAATTTGAAATATATAAATATTCAGAATTTTTTTAAAGAAAATTTGTTTAATTGAAATATGGTTTTAAAATAAATTTTTTAAGTCATTGTGCGCATTCATTTAATTCAAATATTTAATCTAATAAGAGAACTAAGTCGCAAATATACATATAAATCATTTCTTAAAAATAAAGCTTTTGATATAAAGTACTCATTTCAAATAACTCGACCAATTCGGCCTCAATAAAATGATGGTGATTAAATTGATATTGTGATACGGAGAAATATTCTGACGTTGTGCTTAAGCTATGCATATTATTAAAGGAAATCTGCAGAGGTACATGTTGTTTCATTTTTCGATAAATTTCATTCATTAATCTCATATAAAGGCTCGATTTTCAATCCCTGTCTTAAAGATGATGAAAACTAAAAATTACTAACATAATTATCAAATTCTTGTTGAATAGAGTGAAAAAATATATATTTACACGAAATAATTAGTAACACGTAAGATATATTATTAAATATTATTTTTCTATTTTATCCAAACTTTATGGAAAATATTTATGAATATTTAATATTCTATTATATTTATTTCAAAAAAAAAGTTTTTAATATTTTTTGATGATTTACAAGTTAGAACATTTTATCTTTTACAATATTAATTAGAATTTTAATTAATTCAAAAGTTTCTTTAAATTTAAACATTAGTTTAAGTAAGGAATTAAGTAAGTTGTTTAGTAAAGTTTAAACATTAAATTTATAAAATATCGCTGCACATGAATATATTTTATGCAGATTTAAAAATAAAATATTACGTATTTCTACTAATATCTAAATTTTAGTGCAAATCTCATATTGAATTTTAATAATCATAAAAGGGGGTATAATTTCATTATTTCAGTAAAATAGCAAAAAAGTTTTCACAATTGGGAAATATTTGAGCAAATAATTTTCTTTCATTATTAAAAAGAATGGAAGAAAATTACATGCTAATATATTTGATATAAGTGTAGTTCATATGAGAGATAAGAAATTAAAATTATATGTCTTCATAAGTTAAATTCCAATTATAAATATATTACCCGAAGAATTTTTTAATAACGCTATAAGTTTATTGGACACGATTCCATTTGAAAAAATCATGCACATAATATATGACACAAATTTAAGATTATTAAAATAATACAAATTTAATTTCTGTTACAATTTGATTATAAAAAAATTCCATGATGAAATATTTAAAATTGAATTAAGCATTAAAGATTTAAATGAAATTTACTATAGTAAAAAAAGATAGTAATATTCCCATATTTTTTGCAAATGCAAGTTTTTAATTCAGAGAAAGAATAAGAAAACTTTAATCAAGAGGGTTTTGTTTTTCACGGACACGTGCTTCCATTTCTAGAAGTCGAATTATTTCTCCGCTTTAAAAGCTGTTTCAATAAATGCTTGAATAATTTACATTCCTTTTCAAATAGCCAGCTTGATAATGACCTAATGGATCTAATACGTTAAATACATTACCTTTATTCATTGACCTTAAAAAGTAAGAGTGAAGCTGTTTGTACCTTGTCGTTTGGCTCAAATTGTACGTATATAAAAATCTAGCTATTGCAGCTTAAATTATTATCACATTTGAGATTTCAAAGGAATATTGGATTTCAGACATTGTTTGTCGAAATTTTTCAAAGAATCATGATCGCAAAGGTAAATTGAAAATTTTAAGCATTTTGTAACTTATTCATTCAAAATCAACTTAAGGTAAATTTCTTATATATTCATGTAATGAACTTTATGAGTATGGAAATGTATTTGCGTTTTTTGAATTAAAATTTTTAAACATTGAATTGATAAATTATTCAACAAAGTTTGTTATATGGGTGCTTTTTCGAAGTTGTAACATTTAAAGTTACGTAAGCTAAAATATTTTATGATAGAAAGATTATTGAACTGTTTTATGTATCCTATAAATCACAGAAAAAATAGATTGATGTAAGTTGATAAATTAAATTTTGATGGATGATGCGTTTATATTTTACAAATCAGTTCAATCAGTTTATAGTATATAATTTCAGAGCATATTTAATATGCATATTAGGATAGCTTCTTCTAATAAAAATAAATATGTCACACAATTTTCTTTAACTAAGTTGCAGCAATTATAAAATATTTCAGTAAAACTTTTTAGATATGTATCTTTTCTATTAATTAATAAAATAAATTAAATGTAATGATATTTTGATTTACAGGTTTTATTTGTAGCCGCTTTGTGCGCAGCTGTCTATGCAAGTCATCATGAACATCACGAGGTAAGATATCACTCCAAATACAAAATTTGATACACCATTTACTGTAACTGTAGTAATGAAGCATGGTTCAAAATCTTGAAGTGAAATTTTTGAGATTTAGAATCAGATTTCCAAAAGGCACTGAGATTAAGGGTTTTATTAGATTTGATTTAAATTTATATTTAGATTTTAGATTTTTTATTGTTTAGCTAAATAAGATATTCCTGAATCTAATTAAAATTATCATTGTAAGGAGGGCCTATGTGCATTTTTTTAAAATTTATATAAAATTTCCTTAAAACTGTTTATTTACCTCCGCATGAAAATGTAAACTATGTAATAGATGAATGAAATTTGGCATTATTAAAATATAAAATTATTTCAATGGATATTAAAATTTTTCTTTCGCAGAATAATTAAAACAAATTAAAATTTTACAGCATCATCATCCCCAACCCTACAAATTCGGATACGAAATCAAAGACCACCATGGATCTCAACACAGACACGAACATGGGGATGGTCACGGACACGTTCAAGGAAACTACGGTTTCACTGACCACAGGGGCATCCACAGGGAAGTCCACTACGTGGCTGACAAACAGGGATTCAGAGCCACCGTGAAGACCAACGAACCAGGAACCGCGAATCAGGATCCCGCTCACGTTAAGCTTCATTCCGATGCTCATCATGCTCACCATCACCACGAACCCCATCACCATGGACATCATCATCAACAGCAGCACCATCATGGGCATCATCAGTAAGGACATGCTAACGTCTATCATCACCAAGGACACCACCATGGTTAAATTATAATGTTGAATGTATCAAGTTATTCTTGTCTCCATCACATAGAGTTGCCAAATGTATTTCCTGACCTCCATCTCTTGAATGTGCAAAGAGAAATATTACATCTCACGCAAAAAATAAAACTTTTATTTTTAATTATGTCTGATTTGATTTTAAAATGATTCGAACATTGAATCAAACTATTAATGTTACTTGAATTAATAAAATTTACCAATAGCTTGCTTAATATATGACTTTTGCTATTGGAAGGTTAAATAGAAATATCGCAACGAATTTTTTGCCTTATGTTTTTCTTCATTGTTTAAATATGATTCATCTCGCATTGACAATGGTTAAAAAAATTATAGACGCACTGAATTTTTTTTACATTTCTTATATATAATATAATATATATAGAATATAATATTACTTAATTTTATAAACTAATACCAGATTCATGGTAATTTCCTGAAGAGTACTAATTTTAAGAAAAAAAATAATTCAAACAATATTTAACAAAATTAAATGTGCCATTGAGAAAAATTATGGAGGAGAAACTCTTTGTTTTTCAATATGAATAAGAGCCAATGCTCATTCTTGAAGACAATGGAAGCTTATTGGCTGTTATCTATGAACGAAATGGGAATGAAGGATTATCCTTGAAATAACAAATTACACTTATGATGAATAGTACTTCTTATTTTCGAGATATTTCTATGTAAGGACTTTCACGATATAAGTTGATATTCTATAAATTCTTATACATTTTTTTGTCAGTTTGGACTCCGAAAAAGCGAATTACTTTTTCCTTGCTAGTCGGTTATTAATGAATTATAATGGGACATACATATTAGTTTTTTTACAAGAAAATTATTAAAATTGACCTTTTGAAAATACAAAATCCAGATATATCTATATATTATTTTTATACCATTAGCGAAAATATTTAGTTTAGTTTGGAAAATGAAGTTATGCTAATTTCCTCTGTCATGTATAATTATCTATTTAAATGTTTCTCTTAAATGTTTTATGATTTTTCTGCATATCTTGAATATTCCGGAAAGTTAATACGGTGAAGTTAGTCTGCAAAGAAGAAAAAATAGAACTTGTAGCTGATGGAGTATTACAATAATATTCCAAAATTTAAAAATTAATGCAATCAAATGCAGACCTATGAATAAATACAAAAATTGTGTAATTCCACATAATTACTTACTTACATGCAGCCAGTCATTCACGATAAATATGCTCAAGAGAATTCGATTCATTTTAGCAATTATTTGCATGGCACATTTGCACAGATATTTTTTTTGGCAATCACTAGCATGCACTTTCCTTATAATTGCTTTTAATATAGTTTTCACCATAATTCTTTATAAATGTCATTACCTTTTAAACCGTTTCATATTATAGTATAAAACAATTAGTTACTTTTAGAAACTTTATTAAGCCATCTCTATATATGTTCTAACTTCATTCTATTAATCAGAAACCATTTTTCAGGAGACATTTTATGTTTTCACAATAACATGTACATTTTTTATTATCTTTATTGCACTAAAAGTGAAACTAATAAAATTAGAATTTGTAAAAAAAAGAACTTTTTATTTACGCTGAAAGAAATGGCTAAATAAATCTACTGGTTTTAGTGTAACTCATATGATAACATTAAAGCATCGACTACCAGCAAAAAAACTTTCATTTTGACTTCACTTAAAAGCCTTTCATTATCATTCCCTTTGACACTGAGAAAATTTCTGTAGCAATAAATTATTTTCATAAATCAAATTTAAAGAAAAATTTATCTGATTGGTTAGCAAAATTAGAGATTTTTTCTGTTTATAACAATAAAATATATAAGTACATTCATCATTTTGATGTAAAAATAAAATTCCTACCGTACCTTTTGGCATTCACTTGAGATCAAATGTTAACAAAAAGTTTATGGATTGAAATTAACTGAAATTCTATCACGTAAATTAATTAGTTTTTCCAAATTTTAATAACAATCAAAATTAACAATATAAAATATGTCTTATCAAAAAATGTGTTCCTTCTCGAAAATACAATGATATTTATATTGCTTG
>JAOUZG010002851.1:16709225-16734898 GCA_026289955.1 Argiope argentata
ATAAAGGGACTATATTTG
Source organism: Argiope argentata (assembly GCA_026289955.1). NCBI lineage: Eukaryota > Metazoa > Arthropoda > Arachnida > Araneae > Araneidae > Argiope > Argiope argentata. Next base: position 16,709,244 of record JAOUZG010002851.1, read on the forward strand.
TATTCATAATTAAAGGCTTAAAGATAAAATTTTGCAAAATTGATAACGACAAATAATTTTTAAAATATATCAAATTATATCCTTTACAAAACAAGAAAAGATATTTTCCTTCTTTGATGCTTCTAATTAATTCTTCAAAATACTCACTATACTAAAATATTTTAAATATTGTGTTTTCCAATTCTACATGCAAAATCATTTTATATTTGGTATAAATAGCTTTAATTTTATACTTACAATGGTTTTCAATCTTACACTTGATATAATACAATCTTATTTAGAAAATAATTAAAGTTACGTGGTTTTATTTTAGCACCACCATCCTCAACCCTATAAATTTGGTTACGAAATCAAAGACCACCACGGATCTCAACACAGACACGAACATGGGGACGGTCATGGACACGTTCAGGGCAGCTATGGTTTCACTGACCACAGGGGCATCCGTAGGGAAGTCCACTACGTGGCTGACAAGCAGGGATTCCGAGCCACTGTGAAGACTAACGAGCCAGGAACCGCCAATCAGGATCCCGCTCACGTTAAGCTGCATTCCGATGCTCATCATGTTCACCATCACCATGAACCCTGTCATCATGAGCAACATCATGGGCATCATCAGCATGGACATGCCAACGTGTATCACCACCAAGGAAAGCATCATGGACATCATCACGGCTAATATCGTTTGAAAAATTTATATTTGAAATGATGATTGGAACTTTTATTTATCCTTGAGATTGATTTTCAGTTGCCAAAATATTACTTTATATTTTTAGCTTCATTATACAAAAATTTACTCTATGTCATTACATTAATAAAATACTTTTTTTAAATAATAATGTCTGTTTTTTTCTGTTGGTTAAAATAATTATTTGGAAGTATAAGAGTATTAAATAATTCGTATAAAACTGAAATAGATAATCAGGGTTTTTGATCACTGTGATATTTTAATTTTTAACAGAGTAAAATGACTTTTAATCAATAATTTTAATTAAATTGAATGTAATTTTCATTTGAAAGAATTCAATGAAGCTAACTGATAATAACTATATAAATATAATTAATACATAAAAATATTAAAAAAAGACAATTTTCCGTTTCATTGATTTTTTAACACTGTCAAGTAGTAAATTTGATAACACTGTCAAGTAGTAAAGGTAAATTTAGTAAGGCCAATAGAAAAGAACGCGCTCAAGATCAAGTCAAGACTTTATTAGGTTCCCTAGCTCTTTGAGATACTATTTATACACATTTAAAAAACATTCCCGAATTTGAAGGTTCGCAGAAAAGTGAAAATTTAAATTTACATAATCAACTTAGATTTGCTTAATTAACATAAATTTTACATAAAGAGAAATGAAACAAGAGTGCTATTATTATTAATCAGTATTGGTAAATATCTTATAAAATGTATTTATTGATAGTATGCATCTTTCGGAATCTGAATGAAAAGATACTTCATCAAAAATATAAAATTATGTCCCTCATTCTACTATATAACTATAAATTAATGGAATATACAAGAAAATTGAGGATTTTTTGATCCCCGCAAGATTTGATACATTTGTAATTATTTATAATTTTAAAACTTCCAGGTATTTTCTGTAAAAAGGCCAGTTTATTAAAGACTTCTTTTAAAATGAGGAAAATTAAGGTAGATATAATAAATCGATAGCTTTACGGAGAATATATTTACTTCGGTGACTTTAGATAAGATTTTTTTAAAAAAAAACTCTTTATTTATTATGTTTCTAAGCCTCTTCTCGTTTGCTACAAATTGTATTTCACAATTACAGACTGAAGGTATATTTCATGGACTAAAGCACCTTTTTAACACTGCTTCACAAAATCATATTTACTTCGGTGACTTTAAATAAGATTTTAAAAAAAAAAAACCTCTTTATTTATTATTTTTCTAAGCCTCTTCTCGTTTGCTACAAACTGTATTTCACAATTACAGACTGAAAGTATATTTCCCGCATTAACGCACTGTATTAATACTACTTCACAAAAACATATTTACTTTGGTGGCTTTAAATAAGATTAAAAAAAAAAACACTTTTTATTTATTATGTTTCTAAGCCTTTTCTCGTTTGTTACAAACTGTATTTCACAATTACAGATTGAAGGTATATTTCATGCACTAAAGCCCCTTACTAATACTGCTTCACAAAAACGTAGGTTATATTAAAATATGTGTATGTTACATTAAGAATGCGCCGTCTTTCCTTTTATTAGTTTCTATTTGGTTTGCTTTGAAATCTTGCATCCAATACTGATATGTAATTGATGCTTAAAAAGGAATATAAATAGATTTGAAAATGATAATTTAACTTTAATTAGATTCGGGTCAGTGGCAAGAATTATACGGATGAAACGCGTTCGAGTAAAGTTTCTACACATATAGGGATTTGAAATGATATGTGAGATACGTTCTTGATGCCGGCTTTCTGGCACAGAGGTAGCGAGTCTTTCTCATGCTGAGTCCCGGTTTGGGCATGGCTGTTCTTATGTGTGCTATCTGTGAGATGTGTGACTGTGCCTCCCTGTAAAAAGAGGCTGTGTAAGCATATGTGGTGGGCGGGCATCTAAGTCGTACTCTTGGCCGTAGTTGGCGCTGCTTCAAAAACAAGAGACGCTCCATTCGGCTTAGATCTGCGGGGGGGGGCTTGTCAATAGGTGCCATAAGTAACAACAGCAACGTTCTTGATCCCATGATGCTCTTACCTTTAAATATAGACTAATATGGAAAATTCAGTGAATCATTGCCACATTTTAAGTATGAAGATTTGAGCTAAAATTTTATATAACTGTCATTTCTTAGAAATTATCTTTATTCTGTTTATTCAATGTGGGCTCTAAGTCCACCTCTTGACTAACTAACAACTTATTCTCAACTTATTATAGCTTTTTCACAACATAAAAGCCAAAGGCCTTTGATTAATATAAAATAAGTGGAAGGGTGGAAAGCGGTAAGGAAGGATTAAAACGTTTTGACATATACTGGACTTGATACTGTAGATAGGTTTAGTTTGGTTGTATTAACCTTTACGTTGCGGGAACCCAAACTCAAAAAAGTTCCTTTGAATACGGGGATTCTGTGAAGAAGATAACAAATGCTTTCCCCCTTTTTTAAAAGCGATTGTTGTCCGATTTCGGCCACCCGTAGTGCTAATTGGTCATCTGTCCTCTCCGTCTTAACCGGGTTGCTTTTTTGAGGTTTTACTTTGTCTGGTCCCCTAGAAAAAGCTTTTTATCGCAGTTTTTTTTTCTGAAACACTAGTTTTCTGATTATATATATATATATACAAGTAATGACTTAAATTTTATGATATTAAATAAATTTTAAATAGAATAACTGCGGTATAATTATTTATCGTTGTCAATTTTTCAATCATATTTGTGATTAAATAAATTTCTCAAGCCGTACTGAAGGTGTAAATTTAATTCTTATAAAACATGAACACATCACCGTGAATTTCATTTTGTTTTTCTTCTAACTCATTTATCTTTATTAAATGTAAACATTTATAAATAATGTATAAAATTCATAACTAATTTTTTTTTTGAAAATATTTTCATTTCTCTGCACAAAATAGAGAAAACAATTCTTAGCTATTTTGTAAGTTAAATGTATTTGCTATTTTGTAAGTTAAATGTATAGCATATATGATTGTCTGCTATTTTGTTAATTTCAAGTTTTTAATATTAATATATTGAGCTCATAAAAACAAATACATTTTTTATTCCTAACATATTTCGGACGGTTTTCAATATAAATCACTAGTGACGTTTCCCTATTTTATTGTCGATTCTTATAATTTATAGTGATTTTTTCCCGAAAATTTCAATAAGTCATAGCAGTATAGTATTTTTGAAAAGTACGCTGAGTTTTGTAGGCAATAAATAATTGATTTATGATTTTTTTTCTGCTTAAAAATTTACTAATGCGTAACTAATCACCAGATTTAAGACGGTTAATTTAACCAAACTAAGATTAGATATGGTATGTTTAGAATTTGATACATAAGATTTCATTGATATAATAATATGTTGAAAAGTAGTTATCAAAAAAGAAAACTTTCAAAAAATCTTTAATGAATAAAGCTAGCATTCTAAATGATCAGCTTTCGTAATTAGCTACAACATTTGTACAAGCAGAGTATTTAGATTATATTTCAGAAATGCTTAAAATTAAATCTAGAATTCCTACTATTTTATTTGAGTAAAAATGTTTCTGGAAAAATTCAAATGTCTAGTAGCTTTTCAGTGAATTGAAATGAAGGCATAAAGATTTTAATATTTCTCTTCTGATGTTTGAATGCATAAAAAGCTACCAATTATTATTTATCATAGATTTAAAGAACCTCTTTCAATGTTTTAAAATTAGAATCATAACTTTTAACGAATGATTATCTATAAATAATTAAAGCAACCGTTTTCATTAATCATAAAAAATAATGATGAAACTTACAGTTGGCTTAAAAATCACAACCCAAATGTATTTTTTGCCTGAAATATTTGTTCAAGTATTAAACTTTAAAAGTTAAAAAATCTTAAGTAGTCAATTCTTTAATGTTGTGTTAGAATAGTACATTAGTAACTGCGAAGTATATATGCCCGAGATTCCAGTCATAGAAGGGGAGGCAGGCATGAAGACAAAACAGTGTTGTGTCACTTTTCAATGTAAAACAGAATAATGATAGGGTGAAAGAAAAAAACCCAATCGTAGGCTCAATTTAGTTTTTTTGGACTATGACGAATGACGAAAAATGTAGCAATTTATCTAGGTCACCGATTACCTACACTACACCATTCCATCAAAAGTGAAATTTCAAGTAATTCTTGATTCAAATAAAATTATAAATGGACATTATTATAAATTTACAAAATTTTATTGTTAAAAAATTAACAATTTACAATGGTTAGAAATTAAGCAACGGTGGAAAAGAATAATGTTTTCAATCGAGTATTACAAACTCATTCCATACCTCTCAGAAATGTTACTTAAAAAAATGTCGCCAAAGCAAGGTTCACAAAACTGACTAGCGCCAACAGTGATTATAACTACAGCAGGACGAAATCTCCTGACCCTGAAGGGTATAGCACAAAAGGGCAGGGATTTTTATGAGGCAATTACGGTTCGCCGGGAAGTTCAAGTGGGGGGACGAAATCCAAGCTTGTTACTGGTACAACAGTTGTACCGACCCGTAAGGAAAGGTAAAAAAAATCTTGGTACAGCAGTTGTACCGCCCGTAAGCTAGAGGTTAACATCCCGTTTTAAAACAGCATTAAGGCTATTTTGGAACGAATATCATAGTTTTGAGCCACAATAAGATGACGAGGACGGTACCTGAACTGGCACTCCCCTCTTCACAACATTCCACTGGTAGGATGTTCGGTTTTAACATGCACGAGACCCGCTTACAAGACGGTTTTTCAGTGGAATCATGAATCGAACCTGAAACCCTTCGAATCTGAGATCGAGACTTTTTCACAATGCCACAGCAGCTTAATGCTGTAGATAGGAACTTGATCTAAATTAAACTAAATATTAAACATCATAAAGAGTACTTCAGCAATAAAAAGGCTTTATAGCTGCTCATCTTTAAAAGTTTAGAATTAATGAAATTCTTATCTCATCAAAGAAACTGCTCTTTTAAAAAACTGCATTTATTTCAATAATCTTAAACGAGAAAAATAAATGTTCAAATTTTCAATTTGATGCTTGCAGAAAGTAATTCATTTACAGACAGAGCTGTAAACACTAACTCAGCATCATAGCTATAAACATTAACTCAGCATTTATTGTTAAAAATAATTTGTTCGTCTTTCTATAACTTGGAATATATTCTTTCAAACAAAAATTTCAGTGAATAGGCGTTCAGACATTTCTTTATTAGTTGTGTCCATTATTTCAGAAAATTTTCGTCCATTAATACTAGGAGCATTAGCTTCATTATATAATTAATAAATTTGAAAAATATTTGCCTAGTAGTTTGTTTAATATTTTAGCGATTGAAGGCCACGATACGAACCTGTGACGCTGGGGCCTGTAGGCGAGTAACATAACCATAATGCAAAAGTCGACTTCGGTACCGTAGATGTTATCTGGCTTATAAGGCTAACGCTACAGTACTCCCCCCACCAGTGAGCAGGCGAAGAAGCGAACGATTTTGTATAGCGCCAAGTGTTACAGCGAGTGAGTCTGACGATTTTGCGGCAGGTAGATAGCGCCACAACTTTTGCGGAAAATTGCGTTGTCGAGGTCACCAATGTAGCTAAGGAAGGTCGCCAATGTAGCACTTGTAGGTCACGATACAGACTTGCGAATCTAGGCCTATAGCCGAGTAACATGACCATAATACAAACGTTGACTTCGGTATCGTAGATGTTATCTGGCTTAAAAGGCTAACGCTACATCATAACCACTTGGAAATATATTTTGTATCAGTTATCCCTTTCAGTTAAATAAAATATCCATAACATAAGCACATGCATGCCTAATATATGATTTCTAAAGACAAATGGGAAATTTTGTTTACTAATGAATTTTTAACATTTACAATCTGATATGATAAAGAAGGATTTTTAAGGTATTCGAACAGGTTTGGTGCTCTTTACAAAATATATAGTGTAGACATACTTTGACCATATCACTGGTTTAACACTATACAAAATTAATAATAGGATGTCAATATTTCAAATAAACATTAAAACGCTTTGAAAAATCGGTATCTAATTGCATAAATTTAAGCAAATTCTTAAAACACTTCAAATTGACTACACCATAAAATATTGCTCTATATACAAAATTTATACCAAAATAAACTAATTAGTTTTCTCAGGGAAAGAGCTAAAAGTAAATGTTATAAAAATAATTAAAACTTTTACAACCAGTCGAAGATTTATTTATGAAATTTTTAGTACATTTATGACCTTATTATTTAAACCATAGACTGTGAATTAAAAAAAAAGTCACTAAGTCGAAATTTTGTAAAGTTATTCTATAGAAAATAGTACAATGATAATGTCCATCATAGTAATAGGATTTTATTATTTTGAGTTATTTGATTTGAAGCGAGCATAAAATAAGTAAAAAACAATTTTGAGAAAAATGCATTTAAAGTGTACAGTAACATGTTTTAATAATAAATTATTTGTGCACACACTTAAAATTTAGGTATCACTTTTATAAGTGATATCTTCTTCCTCCTCATATTTTAATAATTTTCCTTTTTTAATTATTTTATTTTATTTTTGGAATTTTTAAATTTGGTAGTAAATGCAGCTTTGAATAATTTATTATGTCTCTGTCAAGCTCTGTAAATGCTCTAACTTCATTTTCACTTGGAAATACTCCAATAAGTTTAAAAATATTGAAAAATCCAATAAAATCTTCATTACAATGTATTACAAATATAAATACCTCTAATCTGAGGTTACAGAGCCCATCATTAGGACAAAGACATCATCAAATTTTCACAAAAAACCTTTGAAACTCTCTTTGCATTTTATTGTGCAAAACCTTTACGCTTTTTAAAACTAAATTTGTGCTTGTGCAATTTTTAAATATCTTTTTTGCCCGTTAAAACAGTACTTCCAATTATTCAAAGATCCACTTCTGGTTTGCCAATCGTTATGAAAATATAATTATTTTGACTTTCAATTAATATAGGGATAAAAGTAAACCAGTTTTGGATAGTTCAAACACTTGCCTGAATCATTTTTTTTAAATGTCAATTTTTAAGAAAATCGACTTTATCAATGTGTTCGGATACCTTAAATTTTTATTTAACCGTATTTCCATCCTCTAAATGTTATAAAAATTAGAAAATTCTTGCTTATTTTCCTTTTTACTGCATGAGAAAAAGACTATAATATGGAAAACAGAAAATATTTTGATTCCTGGGCAATTGTAACATATTTTATTGTCGACGGTTGAATAATGTCTCAGTTAGGTATTGAAAGTAATTTATTTCAGCTTACAAAAAGAAGAAAATTTAAACATTTATATTTGATATTACAAAATAAAAGTAAAGGCAAAATTAAATTATGTCACATTGATTAAAGAATTTCTTTCATTTCGCAGTTTTTCCGAAATTATTTATTACTGTTTTGGTTGTTTAATTTTTAAAAGCAAAAAAGCAATCTCACTTAATCTTTATACATTTTATTTAACTTTGTGTGCTTCATATTTGTAAATATTGGTACGTATTATTTTATTTCTGTATCATTTTCGAATATACTAGAGTTTTGAAAATTGGGTGCAAATTATGACCGATATAAAATTAACAGTTTATCTTAGTTGTAAAAATAGAGACATTACGCCTGAAACATTATCATGCAGCGTTATTTGGAGTTAAAAATTTAATATTTTTGAAACTTGTTTGTTGTGCCTTATGATAAAAAATGATTCTTAAAAATATTTTTTCATTCTTTTTTTCCTTTCTTGAATCTTGTGCTCATCCAACTGGTTAGAAAACTTAGAATTATTGGCACCGGGGCGCAGGAAGGCGTTGTCATAGCAATATTCTGAAATATGTCTTAACTTTTTCATTTTCCATATTTCTTCAAATTCTAGTTGACTGAAAATCTTGAAATTAATACTTATTCAAAAATAGAGTACTCCAAATTTTACTGGACAAATAAGGAAATAATATCAACCTCATTATCATAAACTTTTTTTTATTTTTTATTTCCACACTGTTTCAGTGTTAAAGCATTAAATGCATGAATAGATCCAGCTTTTCTTTCTGGATAATCGGCTATGACATTGAGCTATTTTATATCTTATGTTGAATTTTTAACCCTAAAACGAGCAAGTGGCCTTTTTGTACCTAGTAGTTTCAGTTTTACACCTTTGTATTTAGGTATATATATTAAGCCAGAAACTCAAACGAAGACATTCCCATAACTTGCAATCACAAGGAGTTTTGCTCAGAAATAATATTTTTAATTGAAACTTTTTATATTTCTTAAAGCAGTATGATTGCAAAGGTAAATTTTTTTATATCAAAATGTTATTTATTTATATTACATACTTTGTTTAATAATTGCTTATTTATCAAACAAACAGTTTGATGTACTTAAACATATTAGAAATTATTTAACATATTAGATTATATTAAACATATTATCTAGTCAATCTTAGATTTTTATTATATTTGAAATTCAACACAATCTGTATTATTTTCAAAATTAAATAGATAAATAAATAATAATAATTTTGGTGATAAAGCAAAAATGCAGTTCAACAAATATAATTATATGATTAATACGAAAATTTGTTTTTAATAATTATATATTGAATATCATGATTTAAGTAATATATAAAATGTTTAAAGAAAGAACATTATTATTATCATCAGTAATTTGTATACAATTTTTATTATATTTTCTAGGTTTTACTCCTAGCTTCCATCGGTGCAGCTGTTTACGCAAGTCATCATGAACATCATGAGGTACGGATTTAAATTTTTAAAAAATTAATAAACTGTGTATTAAGTTGTATGAAGTAAAAAGATTGAAGAAAGCAAAGTTAATCTTAAAATTTTGGTTTAAGTAAATGAAGTTCAAAAATCTATGCTTCATAAAATATTGAGAGAGAAAATGTTTTGAAATTTTGAAGCATTCTCAATTTTAAAATATTTTACAATCTTTACTACAAAAAACATTATATAGTTTCTTTCATACTAAATAAATTCATGAATTTTCATCAAAACGCCGCATGGATTTTTAAAGTCATCGTTATATGCATAAAAATATATATTTCCGAGAATTTGTATTAAGAATAAAAAAATTTTAACTTTTAATTCATAAAATCATTAACAAAAACTAAATTGAAAAAGGCAAATGTTATCAAAATCAGAAAATCGTTCCCTGAGAAAGAGAAAAACTATATAAGAAAACATAGGTTTTTTTTATCAGAAAAGTTTATATTACTACTTTACTTATTATTTTTTTTACTAATAAAATAATTATAAGCAGTAAAATAATTTTTTTCTAAGATTCGATGATATATTCATTTAAATTTTCAGATGAAGTTGGCAATTTCATTAAACCAAATCCCCTTGTCTTAAAGAGGATATTTTATTTAATTAAAAAATATTACAGTTGGAATACGTTTAAAATTTCAAGAATGATTTTAAAAACTTCTGTAAAACACTGAGTCAACATGATAAATTAATTAAATAACAGAAATAATTTTAAAAATTTACAAACAACTATATTAACTAAATTAAATAACTAAAATTTTCCCTAAAAAGCAAATTTGAAAAATAAAGTAAGAATATTTACTTACTTATTCCACATTTATATTGCTATGCAATTTACATAAAACTAACATTTTCAATAAAAATAATATTTACTCTTTTTATAAAATGGTATTTTATGCATTTTCCAATTCAACATTAATAAATCAAATAATGAAATTTTTGATTATCTGCGCAGCACCACCATCCACAGCCTTATAAATTTGGATACGAAATCAAGGACCACCACGGATCTCAACACAGACACGAGTACAGTGATGGACACGGAAATGTTCAGGGTAGCTACGGTTTCACTGACCACAGAGGCATTCACAGGGAAGTCCACTACGTGGCTGACAAGCAGGGATTCAGAGCCACCGTGAAGACCAACGAACCGGGAACAGCCAATCAGGATCCCGCTCACGTTAAGCTTCACTCCGATGCTCATCACGCTCACCATCACCACGAACCTCATCATCATGGCCATCATCAACAACAGCATCATCATCATCATGACCATGGACATGTTAAAGTGTATCACCACCAAAGACACAATCATAGTTAATTTACACTTGAATGATAGTTGATATTTATGAATGCTGAATTTATACAATGATTTTTGCTACCATAACATTGTGTTGCCAAATGTATTTCTTTACCTTTGTCTCTCGTCACTGTGTAAACAAAAAATTACATTTCCACTGAAGAAATAAAGTATTTTGGTTTTTAATAATGAATTCCTTGTTGATTTCTGAAAATAATTCCTTAGAAGATATTTAATTTATGTTTTAAGATTATTAACGTTTAGGTAGACTTTATTATTAATTTGCAAATGAAAGTGAGTTATAAACAAAAAGAAATTATTAAGTTTTATGCTTCAGAAAAAGAGCGAATTATTTTTCGTCTTTTTGAAGTGCTGAAATGCTACAAAAGAGTTAATTAGAAACAGTTAATTAGACGGGTTTAAGAGAAACATTTTAGTATTTTATAAAAAATTTATATTTGAATTAATTGAAATCAGCTTGATTGTGAATTAATAATATTAATCAAATTGAATGTAATTATTCAAATTTTATTTTAAAATTTTTATTGTTTTATAATTATTTATTTTTATCTAACAAACTATTAGTGATACTAATTAATTCATTAAAACAAATAAATCAATTTTTAAGAAATACAACCTTTTATCAAATGGTGCTTTAAAAATATCCCTTGTTCTATATTTGCTTATTATAGAAGGAACGATAATCCATTATAAATAAAAAAAATGGATATAAAATATGCATATCTTCAAATGATAAGTTTATATAGAAAATTTTAATGACTTCTAAAAAAATAGCAGGAGCTTTTAAGAACATTTAACACTGTTTTAACTCTCCGTTTTATCTCTTGTTGTTCCTGTTTTTATTGACTCTGCATTATTGAAAAAAAGGTTAGTTATAAAGTTAATATTAAAGTAAAATAAATCAAATTTTTAAGTCGTATCATTTTTGTGATCATATTTTCATTTCCTGAAATCTAATAATGAATATTTAATCAATTATTTCTCTAATGTTTTCGGATATGTGACAATTTTAATCTTATTATATTTATTACTTCACATTCAAGATTGTTTCTACTCTATATGGTAAAGTCAAAAAATGGGAAAGTAGTATTTTTCTACCCTAGAATTTAGAATATAAAATTCCGAAAGAAGTGGATTTTCCTGTTTCTCTTAATATTGATAACCCAATAAATGTCCTTCATGTGTATAAAGCATTAGCATAAAATAATATGTTTTGAAAATTGAAAACATTGAAATTTGAATGGCATATCACTTCATATAGGATAATTATGGGGAATTTAAATGTTATGTTCTGTATTATTATCTGTAAAGATAGTAAAATTATGTTGGACATAGTTTACGTATGATTGAGATGATGATCTTTTAAATGTTTGCAAAAACATTTCATTTTGATTCTTTCAAAGTAAATATTGGTACCCAAAACATAGGTGAAATCAAATGTGATATTATTATAGGAGCAGAAAAGATTGAAATAAGAAATAGTATATGAATTCTACATTCTCTATAATCAAATATATCCTAAAATTTTTAGTGAGAAAATCCAAAACTAAGATGAAATATCCGTGAGACATTTTTATAGAATAATTTTGTAAAATACTTTAAATGCCAATGTCAATCGAATTTTAGAAGCTTATGGCCAACACATTATTCAATGGTTTTTTGTTGTAATAATTAACCTCACTTTTACTACTATTATTTATTTCTATCTATTTTCATTCAATTATTACTTTACTTTACTTTCATTCTATTAAATTAAGGAACCTAAACCCTCGGAAAGGCGCCTCGAAAAGAGGATGCTTCCGTCATGATGGTTGGATATCGTCACCCTGGAAGGTACACTAATAGGTGGAAGTAGGCTCCTCCCAACGATGTCAGGACATACATACGGGAAGAGTTGTACCTTGGCCGGTGATGGCCATTAGGGCTCAACCACAGTTCCCGCCAGAATTGCTGTTGTAGTAGTCCAGTCATTCAGTCTTAGGGTTTAAATTCGTGTGGATTCGTGATGGGTTGAAGAGACTGGTCTGACTTACTTAATATATTTAAAAATTCGCACTGAATATTTTTTAAATTAAATCGAAACTAGCTAAAATCAAATAAAAAAGCCGTCAAACTGTATCGTTTTATAAGATATTGCTATTGAAATATATTATTAAATAAATTAATAAAAGGAAATATAAAAGGAAAAATTCAGTTAGCAAAATATTGTATATTCCGATACAACCTGATTTTGAAAAGGAAATTAAAATGAGAAACTGAAACAAAGTCATTAAAAAAATACGTGATACGTCGACTGAGTGCACTTAAAAATTTTAAAGGGCAAAATTTAAAGCGAAACTAAGTAAATAAATAAATAAATAAAATAAAATAATACAACAATTAAAAAATAAGTTGATAATAAATTACTGTGCGCGTGTATAAATAAGATTTTAATGCTATTTAATAAAAGCAAAATTCAATGAATGAGAGAAAAGTATAATTTTAAATCTATGCTAAAAATAATTCAATTATAAGTAATGGAAGTAATTTGAATAATCTGAACTAGATTTAATAATTTCAGGAAAAATAAGGAATAATAATACAAATTTTGCTTATTAATAATCGGGGAAAATCACTATATTAATAAATTTAATGTTACCGAAAAGCTGATAGTTAAATTTTGAAGATACTGGAAAATAATATTTTTCAAATTTATGACAGAAAAATAAAATTCATTGTCTTAATTTCTTTCCTTCAAAAGAAGAGCATAAATTTTAATGAAATATAGAATATTAATTTAAAAAAAAACAATTCTTTTACAAATTTTTTATACCTTTATTCACTCCAACTTGTACAATCATTCAGCATTTTCACGTTGTTTTCTAAAATACAAAAAGAGGGAAATTTTTCGTTTAAAAATATGAAATCCTATTATTTTGATTAATTAATCAAATCTAGAAAAAACTAGTTTTAAATTACCATTTTTTCCTGATATTGACCGCAAATATATAAGAAATTTATACTTTGTAAATGTCAAAAATATGCGATATAATTCCTTTTTCCATACTTTTTGTTTTCATTACTTGATTCATGCTTTGAAAAAGAAAATTTCGCAATCGATTTTCTTATCATTTCCAGATATACTACAGATTTGAAAATTTGGGCATGGTAGCTCTACTATATAATTGATGATTTTAAGCATAAAAAGGATAAATCAATCAATTCTAATATTTTCTATTCTAAACATATGAAATCTATTTTTCTACCTAATCAATCTATCAATTCTAAAAATATCTAAGGCACGTAGCGACAGGGCTGTATATTAGAGGTTAAGATTGTTGTTATATTTTACCACTGCATTAAAATAATACCATTATTTCACTTCGTCTTATGCAAAATTTATTTTATGAAAATAGTAAAGATTACAAAGTGTACTTGTAATATTTTTTAATTCAAATTAACTAATTTTATTGAAATATTTATTATTAAATAGAGCATTTAGATATTTACACAGACCAAATAAGAAAACGCTCTCATTTTCATTATCATAAACTTCCGCGAACATTTTTATTTTCTCTCTTCTTGAATGTTGATTGTGTTAAATGCTTGAATGGATTTACTTTTCCTGTCTGGAAAATCCTTCATGATATTGACCTAACACAGTTTTTGTTGTTGCTTTGATCCCCTAAAGGGAGTAGGGTGACATTTCTGAGCCTAATGGGTCGGTTTTATTCCTGTGTGTTTGGGTATATAAATCTCGTCAGATATTCATACAGACATTCTAGTATCTTAGAAGCTTCCAGTTGCATTAATTTGAAATCTTTATTTTATAATTTGAAATATAAAACAATTTCAATTAATATGATTGCAAAGGTAAATTTTATAATTTTTTACTTTCTTGCATCTTAAACTTTATCGATGACGTAAGAATTTAATAAATATATGAACAGATTTTTTATGTAATTAAATTGATTAAACATTTTTTCAATCTCGTTTATTTTATTCATTTTTACCATCTGTGCAATTTATTGAGTTTCATTTAGTTAAATTATTTTAATAATTTTGAAAGAATTTAATCAATTAATTTTAATTTTAATTGCTCTTTAAAACATCTTTTTTCAACGCAATGCGTATAATTAATTAAAATATATATAGAGAATTAATTATATGAAAATTAATTTTAGCTACCAAATAACTCTTTTTTAAATAAAATAACAACAAAAATATTAATAGCTTCATATTTTATGGAAAAAGGATTAATTTTTAATTAATTATTTTGATAATCAAATAATCTATTTTTAACAGAATAAATTCTGAATTCTAATTTCCGATGTAATTTTTTTATATATATATTTTAGATTTTAGTTCTTGTCACTCTATGCGCTGCTGTCTACGCAAGTCATCATGAACATAAAGAGGTACAAAAAAAAATTCTATTCATTTAAAATATTTAAATATTATATTTTTTGTTCAGTGTCTTAAATATAGTTTTGAAAAAGATGGCTTACAGGAAAAGAATTTAATATTTCATTTTGCTATTTTTCGTGACAAAATATAAAATTGATAGCTGTGAATTCTTAGAAATGTCAAGATATTAACATTTTAAATTCCATTCACAATTATTTATCTACTATTTTATATACTTTAAGTTAGAATGCGATACATTTTTATCAAGGTATACTAAACTATAGACTAATTTTAAAGTAAGATCTAATGCAGAAGATACAAAATTCTTTGTACTTTTTGCATTATATTTCTTTGAATTGAAAACAGAAGATTAGATATAAATTGTATTTATTGTATAGAAAAAGTGTTTTGAATGATAGTGCAGCATATAAAATACAAAAAAATAGAGTTTTTCCACAAGAATTATATTTGATATTTGACATTTAAAGATTTATGAATTTATCTCTTTATAATCTCCCTTCCACCTCTCAATAAATTAAAAAAAGAAAGATATTGAAAATGCTGCTTCATGGTAGAAAATTTAGAAAAGGTATTCCGAAATTTAAAATGAAATTTGCTAGCAAACATCTTGAGTTTTACAGACTCGAATATTTGACTTTTTAAGTTTGGAAAAATGTGGAATATTCTCGAAATGCTTTATCTTTTTTTTTCAATTTAGCAGTTGATGGACAAAAGTTTTCCTATGAAAACCTATAGTATATTATATACTTACAAAGCTCTTAGATCTCAGAGATTCTAAGCGTGTTCGCCAAAGAAAAAAAAAAGAAAAATGAAGCAAATTATATTCCCCCCGCATAGTTTTAATTATAATACATTCTCCTAAATCCTCAATAATTCCAATATATATTATTTTTTTAGTATCATTGTTGTATTTTAACATCATTTAATACATTTCCTTATCTTGAGATATAATTTAATTTGATATATTTCTCTTTTTTCAAATCAATAATTAAAATTTCTTCTAACTTCCAATAAGCATCATCACCATCATCCCCAACCCTACAAATTCGGATACGAAATCAAAGACCACCACGGATCTCAACACAGACACGAGCATGGGGATGGCCATGGACACGTTCAAGGAAACTATGGTTTCACCGACCACAGGGGCATCCACAGGGAAGTCCACTACGTGGCTGACAAGCAGGGATTTAGAGCCACCGTGAAGACCAACGAACCAGGAACTGCCAATCAGGACCCTGCTCACGTTAAGATTCAATCCGACGCTCATCATGATCATCATCACCAAGAACCCCATCATCATGGACATCATCAACAACAGCATCATCATCATCATGGACATGCTCAAGTATATCATCATCAAGCAAATCATCATGGCCACCATCATGGTTAATTTGTTTGAATTATTGTATTCTAAACCTTCTATGAAGCTTTTAACTCGTCTATGTGATTTATCTTTTGTAGCCAAACAGATTTCATTTTTCTTCCAGTTTTGAATGCACAAAAATGTATTTCATGCCATTGAAAATAAATTTTATATCGTAATATTACTCGTTTTTATGTGTTGTAATCAATACAAGAATTCATGAATATTAAAAAGTAAAAAATTCGAAATATTAATTAATCATAATTAAAATCATGTTTTCATGCTGAAAAATATTAAACATAAAAATGCTAAATTTAAAATGTTTCAATTAGAACTAATAGTTCATGTTCTCCCTATATATATATTTATATATCTGGTTAAAATTTTCAATCGTTAATAAAATACCCTTTATTCCCCCACTCAAGTTCAAATGCATTTTTAAAAAAATGTAGTGGATATCATTTGATTTTAATACTGTATTTTTCATATATTCATTCATTAATTAAATTTAAGTAGCTCAAATAGTAAAATGCAAGGATTTCAGTATCTTTTAACAGAAGGTGTAAAATGCGAGTTTTTTTTCTTAGAAAAATTCAATAATTTTTTGATATTTTTTTAATTAACTGTAATTATTTAATTCTTGGTGTACATAAGTAGGAATTGATTTTATTTTTTATATTATTTGTTTTAAAAGAATTTAGAATGATTGGCTATTATGAGGCGTAAGATATTAAATTATGCAGTGAATTTTAAATAGAATATTAACATTCATGAAGTAAGGCTCTGGAAAAATATTAATACAATTATAAATTATATTGTACTCTCCCGTGAAATAAGAGCAGTTTACTCAATGAAAAATTCGGATATAAAGTTTAACGTGTTCTTTTTAAAAAGGTAACAAAAAAACTTTTTTTAAAAAATTTCTTTAGAATAAAGATACTTATGATTATTCGGCATAATTTTTTGATTATTTACACTGGTTGGATAAAATTTAATTATCTTTGTTAAAATCATTTCAATTATATGGTCACTTTTCTAAATCAATTTTGGTCTTTACATAAAATAATTTTTGCTATATTTTGGACCAATTTTGTAGTTATTTACATAATATCTATCAACAATAAACGAAAAACAAATATTTGTTGATATTTTACATGTGCATAGCATGTTTTAACAAAAACCTAAAATTTTAATTTATTTTTATTGCCAAAAATAATTCAATTGCAAGTCTATAAATATCAAAATTTCGAAGAATAATACAGTTTTGGTGATCTTGGGATGATCTGTTCAAGAATGGATATTTAAAGGTGGGTTGAAGTTAAAGAGGAAAAGAATTTGAAATATGCAGCATTCTAACAGCCAGTCTGCCAACTGTGAATCATAAAAAATAATATTTATATTTAGATTAATTTTATTAATTATTAGAAGATTCTCAAATTTATAAAGAAATGAGTTAAATGTTTCAAATATTTTTAGATAAATTGCATGTAAATGTAGACATCAAATCTCAGAACTTACAATTTACTCCAAAATATATTTTCGCTACTTTACATCGAGTTATAGGAAGTAGCATATTTTAACAATTCTATTTATAAGATTGCAATAAATTAACACAAATATGATTATTACCAATATTTTTCTACTCATAATACAAGGAAGAATTTTTTCTAGATTGAATGACACACATATATGTTACAATAAATTATCTGCATATGAAACTTTCACAAAATTGAAATATTTTATATTTTAAAAATTAAAAAAAAGTATTTGTATTGACTTTCCCATATACATTCTAGGTAACTGTCTATCTACAGTGAAAATATTTTAAAGATTATCTCGAATGAACTATTTCAGTTCATTTTCGGGATCTAAAAATAAAAAAAGTATCGATCAAAACATTCTAGACTGATTCAGATTCTACAAAAAAGCGTCCATTTATTAAAAACAAATTGTGAAAATTGCAACGAAAAGCAAAACAATTTATTTCCCCTATTTGAATTATTTTTATACTCATCATACTTACAGCCGCTATGAAGGAAATGAACCAGAATCTAAGAAATTTGAACAGTTTTGAAAAGTTTATAGTTAATCAAATGTTACTAAACTGAAAATTTCACAAAATTCGAAAATAACATTAGTCAACTCCAAAACAAAAAAAATCCAAATCAAAGTTATACCTCTTTTAGGGACTTTGGTATATGTTTGACATATTAAAAGTAATATGTATGCAAAGTTTCAATGTAATATATTGATAATTTTTTAAGATATCATGTTTTAAATATGAAACTTTTTACAAAATTCAAGTTTTTTAATAAATTCATTTAAAGTTGTCATTTTTTTTGTACTAAAAATGCTTTGTACGCAAATGTAATTGCCAATCCTTGTGGCAAAAATCTACTTAACACATATTGTAATAAGCGCTGCTTGCTGATAAAACATATTATAAAATAAATTATAATGTAAAGAGACATTTATTTGATAAAATATTGAAAAGCATTCAACTACCACCAGTTTTGCTTTCAGCAGCAGTGGTTTATAAAATATCACAAAACTCAATCGTTATTTTGTAGACAAAATAAACAGAAATTTTAAAGCCCATATAAATAGGTTTTCAAATAAAGTAATAAAAAAATACAAATATTAACCAATAACTGCATTTTAAACAAGTAGATATATAACTTAAAATAACAAATTTTAAATCATCAAAACAAGAACACAAAATTTTGTAATGCGCAATTAAACGACCATCATCTCATCCCCCCCCAAAAAAAGATATTTTCAAATTAAAATAATAAATAACTCGTAATCTCTTCATTATTATTCCAAAAGAAAAGAATGCTTTTGTTTCTTGTCTTTTGAAAAGTCACTCGGTTAAATGCTTCAATGAGACCAGTTTCTGTTTCTAGACATTCTGTTTTGATATTGACCTAATACAAATGTACCTAAATATTTAGCATTTTAGACTTTAAAATCTCTATGGTTCATTCCAAGTTGATTAATTTATTTTATTTACACAAATATATTTGTCTAACACATAAATATATTCGTATAAATATATCGATTTTTGAAAAAAAAATTGAAATTTAAAATGTACCTTTAGTTTTCAATAATGAAGTCAAATGTTAATTGTAATATTTGTAACGAGATTAAATATAACAAGGCTTTAAAATTGTAAACGGTGATAAATAAAATAACATTATTATTCCACCGCTCTTGGTATAGCCAAAGGAAGATACGACGTCTTCAAACCATCTTAATTAGATATAGCTAGAAATGGCACATCATGCTCTTTAATTATAATCTAGTGTAAATAAGTCAATTAGAATGTAAGGAAAATTAGTTAATTTTAATATTTTCATTCTTTATTGAAAATTTATATGATATGCAACAGAGAATTAAATAAAAATATATATTAAATTGTCTGTTTTTCAATTATCTAAATGAAATTTTAATACTAAAGTAGTTTAGCAATTATTTAAAACTATTTTGTAAGAATTATTTCATAACTTTTATTTTCTTGTAACAAAAAATAATCTAGTCAGTTGTTTAATTAGTATTTGAGAGATCGTGCTCCATTCAGCTAGGGGTTTTTTTGGAGGGGGATAAGCAATCCTGATCAAAGTTGGGTTTAGTTTAGTTTATTTATATTAAAGTTCCCTGTTAAAACAACACTAGGAATATTTGGGGACATAGCACGTAATTTTGAACCACACTTAGATGACTAGGACGACATTTGAGCTGGAAAATCCGCCTCCTCACCAGTGGGAGGACACTGGTTTTAACGTGCACCTGACTCGCTTACATGATGGTTCTTCGATAAAATCGGATGTCGAAGCTGAAATCTTCCAGTTTGGAAGCCGAAATCTTACCACCAGACTTTTTAAAGTAGGGTGAAATTCAAGAGTTCTGCTTAACACTATGCAGACCGGTGACGTGTTAACTCGTCTTTTCATGTCCAAACGTTGTTGACCGGTGACTAGTTAACTCGTCATTGCACTTCATTGGGTTTTTTTTAGAACGTTTTACTTTCATATTCAATTACAAAAAAGTAGCCGGTGACATGACATAGTTTCTGCGTAAAATTACCGGTCACCAAAGTGTTAAGAGGAGTTTTTTTCGATATTATCTTACGATGATCCTTGGCTGATATTTGGTATAAGCAAAGAAAAACATAGCCATAATTTATATGATGCCCAAATTCGACAGTATTCCTTTTACAATAAGTTGATTGGTTAACACAAATATTGCAACGATGTTATTGGGTGTGCAACGCGAGTATTCGGATAATATTATACAGTGACATTTCACAAGAATTTGAGATAACAACAGGATATCCATCTATGTCTGCAATGCAATAGAGAGAAAAATTTACAAAGTAGTGTTATATGACTTTATCAGCATGAGAGCAGATAAAGAGAAGGTCTGATAATAATAATAAAAAGGTCAATGTTCTTTTTTGTGTTTGTGTGCTTTCAAAATTGTAATTTTTTTCTTTCAAAAAATACATACAAAGATAAATTTAAAAAGTAAAACCTTATCTAAATATAAAATTTGATTGAAATCATTAGAGCTGTTTATATAACACGTGAAATAAATTTATATATGTATACAATAATTGCTAGTTTAAAGTTATACATGACTATAACACACGAAATATAATTCTAATATTAGTTATTACATTATCATGCCTCGGATACATGTATACATCAATTTATCTTTACCATACAAGAAATTTTTCCGTTTAGAAAACTCAAATTCTTCAAAATATTTGACGATCATTTTAGAATCATTAACTTTTATGTTTTTGTGCATATATGAATTCATCTGATTTATAAGCCGTTTTTTAACCAACTTTTATCCAGTAAACAACGAAATATATTTATTACAATTCAACAAATAACATGTAACAGAAAAAAAATGAAATGATTTTCTTCATTACCATAATCTTCCGTTTATGAAACATGTGGTTTTCATTTTTGTTCTTTGCAAAGTGATTGTGTTAAATGCTTGATTAAACCTGCTTTACTTTTCTGAGAAATGCAGTGTGATATTGACCTGATATGCTTAATATTTGGCATTCGTGATCTTAAAACCTGTAAGAAAACCTTTCGTACCATATGGTACAGTTTATCCCTTTACATTTATGCGTATATATATTTGGTCAGTTAACACAACTCAGTCATTCATAAATCGTAGAATCAGAATCAGTATCGCTTATCAGGAGCTTGTTTTTAACGACAACTTTAGACTTTACAATACACCATGATCGCTAAGGTAAGGTATAGAACTTTCAAATGATTACAGCTCATTTATTACAATTTTTCTCGCCCATTTTTGTTAAGTATTTAAATAATATTTATATTTCCTATTTATATAATAACTAATTCAATTCACTTTAAAATGTATTATACATGCAATTTCAAGTAATTCAATGTATATAATAAATAATTTAATAACATTATCTAAAAAACAATAATTTCTAACTAAAATACAGCTCATAATCATTTTAAGTAGACATTATTAAAGTAAATTTTGCAAAAAATATATTGATTGTATTTTGTTTCAGGTTTTATTTTTAGCGGCTCTTTCTGCTGTGGCCTATGCCAGTCATCACGAGCATCAAGAGGTAATTATTTCATAAGCCTAAATATTTGAAATATTAGAAGACAGCCCAGCACATAATTTTGTGAAAGAATATTCAAAAAAGTTTACAATAGAGAATCTGAAAATCATTTAATTATTTTCTAATAATCAAGTAATTAACAAATTATTTTATAATTAAATAGTTCTTTTAAATTCAAAGTAAGGAAATTAATATTTTTTTCTGAAATTTTATTTAATATTTTTTCTTCCTTTATTCCCGTACATTATTATATATTTTTGCTTCATTTCCACTATTAAAAGTTAGCCCAGATATCATGTTTTTTGAAATACCTTACCTTTTGTTATTCGAATTTATAATGATGAACTTCAGTTTCCTGATCATTTGTATTTATAAAAGTTTTAATTTGAAGTGCTCAAATTTAAGATCTGAATAAAATTTATAAATTTCTATTCAAAAACATAATGAAATAAACTTTAAAAAGTGATGCCAATAACAACAAAATTAAATATACACCTAGATTCGGTAAAATAAAGTTTATAAATTAATTATATTTTATAAACATTGAAAATAATTTTGTGTTTATTTAAACATTTTTTTTATTTTCTAATATATTTTAGAAATTTTTTATTTAACAGTTTCATACAATCAAATAATTATATATCCTTGCACTCAAAAGTTATAAATTATCATTAAACCAAAAAAGATCTAAACTGTGATTTTGTAATTGGGAAATAACTGTGATACAGGATATAAGTAGACATAATAATTGGGATATAACTGAGATAAAGGATATAAGTTGTGATATAATAATTGTAATATAAATGATATAAAGGATATGCGTTGAGATAAAATAATTGTAATATGAGATAAAGAATATAAGTTGAGTTATAATAATTGTAATATAACTCATATAAAGGATAAGCGTTGAGATAAAATAATTGTAATATAACTGAGATAAAGGATATAAATCGATATATAGATAAGGATATTAAGAATATTTGATGAGTACTAATAAATCGGTAGTAGGAATGATGTTTTATTTTTAACAAATGAAAAGGGATCCTTATTAAAATTCCATTTTTTAGGGAGCACTAAAAGTTTCAAATTGGCTCATAGAGTGCTGCTCGATAAGTAAGACAAGGAAAAAATGCGTTTAAAAATAGAAATTTAAATATTTAAGAAATAGTTTGGATTCGAGTATGACAGTAAAATTACATTTCAAGTTTTAAGTAAAGTTTTATTTCAGAATTTTTTCCGCAACAGTTTCTGATTTTAAATCACCATTACTAATGTATTTAAATATCCCCCAATTATTTTCAATGAATTAAAATTGCTTAACATTTTATAGCACCACCATCCCCAACCTTACAAATTCGGGTATGAAATCAAAGACCACCACGGATCTCAACACAGACACGAGCATGGGGATGGTCACGGACACGTTCAGGGAAACTATGGATTCACTGACCACAGGGGCATTCACAGGGAAGTCCACTACGTAGCTGACAAACAGGGATTCAGAGCCACCGTGAAGACCAACGAACCGGGAACCGCGAATCAGGATCCAGCTCACGTTAAGCTTCATTCCGATGCTCATTACAGTCATCCTCATCAGGAACCTCACAAACAAGGAAATCATCATCAGGAACAACATCATCAACAAGGGCATGCTCAAGTATATCATCATCAAGAAAACCAACATGGACACTATCAAGGTTAAATTTGTTGTTGGAATTTATTAGAAAATATTAAAAGGAGATTTTTTCATCCATGGAATTGATTCTTTGTTGCCAAAAGGAATGTCCCTTCTTTTTTAACTTTTCAGTGCGTAATAATATGGTCATTTCATTGCATAAATAAAAACTTTTTTAAGAAAATTTTTCGTTTTGAAGTATTTTTTATACATGTTTAAATTATTGTTTGTAAATATGAAACTAATGTAAAGTTTAGAGTAGATGAAAGGAGTCTTTTAATATTCTTTCTAATGGTTAATTAAAGGAAATTGAAATTATTTAATCTGTGGCTTCTAAAAGAAATTTCTTTTTTAAATTTTATTTATACTTAAAAAATCTCAAGATTACCATAAATCACTCACGAGTAATATTTAGAATGATTTTAATCGTTTTAATAGATGCTTATGATATTGTACTTGATTTAAAACATGTTTGACTATCAATATCTTAAAATTATTACGGATAAAGAGGGTAATTGTTAACCTTAATAATACTACGAAAAGTAAAGACATAATGTGATGGAAACTATTTATCAAAGGAAATAATTCTAATTTCTTGCTTCTGAGTTAATTGAGAATATATAGGGGCAATCATGAATCTGGCAGTAACTAAACTTCCAAAGCCTATAAAAAATGGCATCCGGAAAAAATATCATTATGTAACGAGCACTTCAAGATTTATGAAATGCCTTAAATTATAGAAAATTTTTCTTGTACAATCATTTAAAATCGGAGAAAATGACAAAGCAAATTTGGTTCCCAATTACTCTAATATTCTTATAATAAAGATAAACATTCTATAAATAAAAATAAACACATAAACATAAGAGAGATAAACATTCTGTGGTATAATTCAATTTTAAATTTGTTACAATGTTGAAGATTTGCATAGAGATTATACGAAATATTGTATCCATTTAATTCAAAACTTATTCCTGTAACTCGTGCTATTTATTATTAAAGAACATTAAACATCATACATAATCCTGATTTATACCTCTAAAATGTTCTGTTATTCCACCAAAATACACAATTTTAATTTTAAATTTGACATAATGATTCTTTGACTTACCTACTAACATGCTTGTTGAAATGAAGCACATTCGTAAGAAATACACAAATTTTAAAAATCTCTGATTCAATCTAAATGATTTATTGAATAACACTAAGAAAGTAAAACATTTAACTAAGAGAGTAATAATATAAAAGTGCTTAAAACTTATCAAAATTTTAAAAACATTTATCGTTGCTCACTTGTGAATTGAAATGTTTTTTGTGATTATCTTAATTATCAAATTTCTTTAAAAAATACCTTCAATAAAAACCTATGAAGTTCGAAAATATTTTTTATTTATCATCGAAAAAGAATTAGCAACAATGAAAACGATATTGATTCTATTCACAATCTTGAAAATATTATAAAATTTTCTTTAAAATATATTTAAAACTATGCAAAGGTGGATAAAAAAAACCTCCTTGGGCAAATAAACTAGCGTAATTGAAAAGAAAATTTTAAAATTTTAAAATAATAAAAACTTAATAAGTAATCGGAAGTAACTACGAAAAAACATTAAACTCTAACAATTTTCTGTTAATTAGAATGTTTAATGAATGCTACCCTAGTTACAAATTTCCACTGTCTAAATTATATATATGTGCGAAGTTTTGAACTTAAAGATATAATGGTGTGCCTTGTATAGAGCCCACATCTTTTGTTATATATATAT
>JAOUZG010002851.1:16735298-16764735 GCA_026289955.1 Argiope argentata
GAGAGAGAGAGAGATTATTATTATTATTATTATTATCTTTTATTATAATACAATTTCTGAGAAGTGATTTTGCAACTAATCAATTCAGGACTTATAATGCAAAATTTATTTATTTATTATTCAAATTTTATTTATATTCCCTGATTTTATGCATTAAGAAAAATAATCTTTACAGATGTTTTCAGAAATCAATTGTTGTAAGAGACTATTGTTTGTTACCAAGCATATTAAACAACAAATATCAATTTATTAAGCTCATATTACATGATGAACTTCTTTCAATAGAGTGATCAAGAAAACTGAATTCAAAAAACTGACATAGAAAAACATTCATATGAAAAATATGTATCCAAACATATATGCTTTGCATGTATGCATATATATTATATACAGTATAGTATTATATGCTGCGCATATTATATACAGTAGATTTTTACATACATGCATATATTCTATAAATACAGTATTATGTACATGCATATATTCTATACAATACAGTATTATATACATGCACATATTATACTTAGTGGAGTATAATTTGCATGCATATATTATATACATTACAGTATTATATACATCCATACATTATACACAATACAGTATTATATACATCCATATATTATTCACAGTACAGTATTATATACATGCATATATTATCCACAGTACAGTATTATATACATGTATATATTATTCGCAGTATTATATATAGTTGCTTGTATATCTATATCTATATCTATCTATATATATTATATACAGTGTGGCTGGTTTGCTTTCTTATTTCTAAAAATAATTTTTGTTACTCTGTCATTGCTATTTAATATACAAACAAATGAAAGATCAACAAAAATAATATTTAATGCTCTAATCATCACAGTATAACATTATTTTAGGTTTGACACGTATATCTTGTTTCTGTCTGGTACGATTACATCAGCGGATATACCCTCAATCAATAAATTAATAGATTATTTTCATTATTAAAATATTATGATTTATTATTTCAGTATTCAAACATTCTCAAATTACAGATATCTCTGCTTAAAGTCAGTAGCTACTATAAAATGAATTGTGAAATTCTACATACTCAGAATTGAAATGCAGAAAATATAAAATCAATATACCACGATTGAAAACCAATTAAAGACTAAAAAAACTTCTAAAAATCTAATTTAAATTTATAATATCATATATATTTCTCTGAAAACTTGTTCTAGAGAATTTTTAAATTTCACGTGTTAAAAAATTGCTTTGATTTGAAAACATGGAATATTAGTTTTATTATTTAATTGATTTTTCGAAATCCATTCTTGGCACCTTTTAATAGATAAATGTTATGGTTGCTTGAACTTCCATTTATATTATAGACTGCGTACCAATACGTATCATTTTTCAATTCAAAAGCAAGTAGTGAAAAAGAAATAAAAAGTCCATTTAAATAAAATTATTTTTAATTACGTATGCATAAATTATTTATTGAAATAAGAAATATTTTTATATTATTTCAAGTAGAATAATCCACAATATATCCAACTAACAACATTTTTATATAACATCGCAGCATGGTTAAAATCTAAATTCCACCATGTTGATCAATAACAAGAATCTATATCATCTTTTAAAAAAGCAAACGTTTATTAATTAGCAGATTTTGCATAAATTAGTTCAAGTGAATTTATATTTTAAAATTGCAAACCATTATAGAAATAGAATAATTATTACATTTCTCTAGGTTCGTTTATAATCTTGAAACTTCATGAGTATTCAAAAAAGAAGCACTATGAAAACACTTATTAATTTTAAGATAATAAGCAGATTTTGAAAAAAAATAGGAAGAACACAGAATTTGATATTAACATATTCTATGACGAGAGTGAAATTCGAAAATAAATAATTTAAATAAGACAGAGAAATTACAATTCACCCGAATAAATTCTTTATATTCAAATGAAAAAAAAATATTTATATGATTATTTTTGAAATGTTTGAATTAAATTATTAATATTACATAGGAGAAAATATAATTGATGTCGAAAAAGTAAATGAAACATAAAAAAATAATTTAAATTATTTTTTTTTCAAAACAGAGTTTCAATTACTGCTTGCTTAGCATTAAGTATGAAAAAAATTTGTCTTTGTAAATGAGGAAAATAAATGTTATTAAATAATTATTTAATATGGCATAGTTTTTTAAACATTATAATATTTTCTTAAAATTTAATATTTTGCAATCAAAGGTTTATTATCAATAAACTCAAAATTCCCCAAAACTGTTGAAAATAAATTTATGCTGAACACATGACTATTATATATTTAAGAATATTCCTTGTTAATTTAATATTTAAGAATAGACATTATTAAACACAGACGGTACAATACAATATCCTAGATTAAATATCCCTTCCTATTGTATAAATTGTGTTTTTAAATGAAGAAAAAAAGTCATTTTAATGCACCGAACTCCTATTGCGTACTGCTTCTACAAGAAAACTTGAAGAAATAATTGAAAATTCTATCATTTTTCTCACAAAAATCCCAAGTAGGACTAAGAATAACTGTCGTCCATTTAGAAAATTAATGCCATATTGGACAGTTTCATAAGGAATTATTTGAATCTAAATAACTAATTTGAAATCAGCAATGATTTGTTTCATGGGTTTCCTATTATACTGCAACAAAATCAACTTCAACTTATTTTTATGCATTTTTAAATAACGACGTTCCTATTTTCCATCTTACTATGCAACTATAGAAAAGTAGAATAAATAAACAATCATCATATATTTTATTAATATAAATATATTTTTATATGTATCTTATATTTAAATTGCGACTATTTGTATGTTTTATATTAAAGTTTTAAAAAAAATATCGCAAACTAATAATTATTCAATTTATCACAATCTACACAATCTATCACAATTACACAATTTATCACAATAATTACACAATTTATCACAATAATAACAAATATTTACAATATGAATATTTGTTAATATTGTAACGCACCAAAATGATATAGTTTTAATATTGAAAACAGCGGAAATTACAATAACGTTAAATTCCATATCCCTTGATATGTACAAGTGAAATAAAATCGGTCATTTTAAAACAAGAAAAGAATAAAATGTATTTAAAAAAAGACGCAATAAATATTTTACAGATGAAATAAGGAAATGATTTCCTTCTTTACCTTAATCTTCTGTTGATAAAATATGTGTTTTTATTTTGGTTCTTTACAAAGTTATTGTTTTAAATGCTTGATTAAACCTGCTTTAACTTTCTGCGAAATGAAATGCGATATTGACCTAATATACTTAATATTTTTCATTCATGACCTTAAAACCTGTACAAAAACTGTTAGTACCTTGTGGTTTGATATTATTTATGTACGTATATGTGTGTATATATACTTGGACAACCATCACTGTTAAATCATTCGCTTATCGTAGAAATAAAACTAGTATTACTTAGCATAAATTAAATTTGAGAAGTAATTTACTTTACAAAGCATCATGATCTCTAAGGTAAAATAATTTGTATTTTTTTAGATTGTTGCAACTCTTTTACCGTAATTTATATCTCGCGTATTTGCTAAATATTTAAATAACATATCATTTATTGTATATAAAAATAACTATGATTAATTTAATTATCATTAAATTTTTATTATATTTACAAACTGTATTTACTTAGTTAGACAAAGCTGGACTTTTTAAAGTGAGAATTGGGTGAAAAAATTGCAATGTGTAAAATTCAATTACTTGTTTTAGATCACGAAAACAATTATTAATCATATTCTGTTACTAAAATGCATCTTGTAACCTCATGCCTTGTTATTTCTTTCAGGTTTTATGCCTAGCAAGTCTCATTGCAGTTGCCTATGCTAGTCATCACCAGCATCAAGAAGTATGAATTTGCTTAAATCTAGAGGCTTATAATATTAGAACTAAACGAAATTCATTCATTTTTTCAAATGAAAATTAAACTAGTAAGATAAAAAAGGGTTAAGACATTTCCTACTTGGTCAACAAATTAAAAATTTGTTTCAGTTAATTTTTACTAAACTGTTTATGTTAATTGTAATAATTTATCAAAGAATGATTAACTTTCTCAAGAATTAAACTCGTATTTTTCATCTTTACCGAGTGCGCTACTGCCTATTGATTATGAATTTCATTACAAACTTCTAAAATACTATTGAAAATATTAAAAATTAATTAAATTTAATGAATGAATGAATATTTGAAAATTGTATCAACATCAAATGCCCTCCACTACAAATTTTAAAATATATATTATTACTTGAGTGGAGGTTAGAAAGCATTTTATTGACGATTGAAAATTTGAGCAAGACATAAAAATATACAGGGAGACAGGGAACTAATAGTAGTTATTGAAAAAAAATAGACTGTTTAAAATAGATAAATCGTTTATAATAAACAGATTCATTCGAATACAAAAATCTTTCATTATAAACCTATTGTTATTTTAAAATCGATTGATTGACTTCTACTAATAAAGTAATAATTTTATTTTTAAATAGTTTTTCGTAAAACTGAAAAATATTTCAGACATAAGCATTGATTGAATGCATTTTATTCTTTCAATTTTCTGTTATTTTATTACATTGATTGTTTACTTCTGTTTTTATAACTTAAAACAGATATGTCTTCAAAGTGATTATCATTTACATTTATTATGATAAGTAATTTTTCTAAATATATTTAATTAGAGATTAGAATTTAAAATAAAAATTCATTTAAATAGTTTTTGTCAAAGTGCATATTGAAAGAAAATTCGCCAAGCTAACTACAGAAATGACTCTACAATCATAAAATCAAATTAATAAATGAACTGAATTTCATAAATATTTAAAATTTCTTAAAACTTTACAGCATCATCATCCCCAACCTTACAAATTCGGGTACGAAATCAAAGACCACCACGGATCTCAACACAGACACGAACATGGGGATGGCCATGGACACGTTCAGGGAAATTACGGTTTCACTGACCACAGGGGCATCCACAGAGAAGTCCACTACGTGGCTGATAAAAATGGATTTAGAGCCACCGTGAAGACCAACGAACCAGGAACTGCCAATCAAGATCCAGCTGATGTCAAATTGCATTCCGATGCACATTACATTCATCATCATCAGGAACCTCACAAACAAGGACATCATCATCAACATGGGTATTCTCAAGTGTATCATCATCAACATGGGCATTCTCAAGTGTATCATCATCAAGCAAACCATCATGGGCGCTATCAAGGATAAATTATTTGTTGGATTTCCCTTGAAAATATTTAAAGGAGTTTTTTGTCGTCCTTGGAATTGATTCTTTGTTGTCGAAGTGATTGCCCGCCTTTTTTAGCAGTTCTTCACTGAATAAGAGTATTTTTGTTTATTCCATTGAACAAATAAAGCGTGTTTTTTTAAATAATTTTATTTGGTAGTAATTATTCTTCATTTGTATTTAAAATAAACCAAGTAGATAAATTTAAATTGGTTTAACAAGTAGAAATACATTAATTTTTATATAAAATGAAATGAGTTTTTAATATTTATTCAAAGAGCCACCTTAACATTATTAAAATATGAAGTCTATGGTTAATAAAATGTGTTTAATTTTCATACTTGTTTCGTATTTAAAATTAAACAGTTCGTTCATTATCAGCAATCATGCAAGAGAAATTTTAAGAATAATTCTCATCATATTTTACTGAGGTTTATGAAATTGTACTTGTTTTAAAACACACCTCAACTTCAATATAGAAAAATAATAGATATTGTGCAGAACTAGTAATAACTGTAAACAGTAATTACTTTAAAAAAGGCGAAGCCTTCATGTGATGCAATGCATCTTCTTTCTTTAGAACATTTTCCGTGTGTTACTCAATGTTTCATTTTTTTTCGGTATTAGTTTATAATATTACTTTAATTTTTTATAAATCTTTTCTAAGAGTAATTGTTGCTTTTCTAAATCAATTGATTGCATAGTATATTGCTAATTTACAAACCCCTTACTTTTTTGGATTATATTCCATGGAACACAATAACTTTTTAAATATCTCTTGAATTTTTTGTAAGAGTAATATAAAAACAGGATACAGATGCATTAGACATATTCTTTTCTTCATTTTCAAAAATTTATATCATAGGAAGCAATATTTAATCTAGGACAAAAGAAACCTAGTTTCCAAAGATAACTTTTGTTATTTTATGTCAAATTAACAATGATTGTTTTTTTAAATGTATTATAGGTTCTACATAATGTTACTTTACCTTTTCAATAAAAATTATTATTTTTTTTAATAATAAACGTCGATATAGAAAGAAACAAACAAATAAAACTGGCATCAAAAAAGATAAATCGCGATGATGAAGGTGAATTTTAAAAATATTGATGCTTTATAATGAAATCAGATTTCATGAAAAAGAAAGAAGTGACTTATCTTGAATCATATATACTTAAGCTTTCAAGACGTATATTTCTATATTATGATTGATAAAGTTGAAGATTCCACAATGAATATGCATTACTTGTTTGTCTATTGTATTGACAGAGGATTGTTGAATGGTAGATTTAACCCTTTGCACTCCGATGGTGCCTCTGACTCACCATTCAAGACTGTGCATCATTTTGACATTTTATTTATTTATTTTTCAAATTGAATTGTTAAACCTACATAATGGTTAAGAGATGTAGATTCATTTTTCAAAGAAATTCGACTTGAAAGAATAATGTATATTTATTTATCATAGCAATAAACAAATCCTTGTATTTGGAGAAAAATTTTGCATCTAATTATTTATCGGAATGCAAAGGGTTAATGAGTACCAGTTTGACGCAACTCAAATATTTTAATTAGTTAATAATAGTTTAGGATTATTGAAAGTCCTTTA
Source organism: Argiope argentata (assembly GCA_026289955.1). Lineage (NCBI taxonomy): Eukaryota > Metazoa > Arthropoda > Arachnida > Araneae > Araneidae > Argiope > Argiope argentata. Next base: position 16,742,210 of record JAOUZG010002851.1, read on the forward strand.
GAAACGATAATATAGTTTTAATGAGATCAATTATTCCTTGCATTTTACGTGTAAGAAAAATGAGAGTTTAATTAGGTACTGAAAATTCTACTTTAGATGGAAGCTTTGTTTTTGTCAAATAAATTGAATTCAATTACTAGTGTACTCATTTTAAAGAGCATTTTTACTTTCTTCCCTTATCTTTTGATAATGAATTGTTTCTACGTTTATAAAGGCTTTTTCTCGATTCTTACCGAAATATTGTGCATGAAACAATGCGCAAATTACATTACATTTTAATGAGATAGTTATGAGAATTTAAATGTAATACTTATTGAAACAAAATTTATTTTTATAGTAAAAGAAGAAAAAAACAAGGAGGGGGTAGATAAAAACGAAAAGTAAAATTTTTTTGAATAATAAACAGTAGTTTTTCTTTGTCGATATAAATAATTTTCTTTATATAAGTTCGAAACTGTGATCAGAAATCCAAACACATTATTTTAATCTTCTGCAGTTCTTGAGGTAATAGGGAACACATTATGATAAAAAGACTAATTAGAAATAATAATAACTAATTTAAAATTAATCAATTTTGCAAATATAGTTCAATGTTTATTTTGGATTTTTCTCCATCATTAAGAGAAAAAATTACGTTATAATGTAATCTTAAATCCCTTCAATGGATTTCTGCTTATGATCTTTAATTCCTCACATTTATTTTATAAAATACCTCATTATTCCTAAAAAATAACAAAATAACAAAAATAATTAAAAAAATCCTTAAAAAGTAACAAAAAAAAATGAGGCAACGTAACGTAATCCTTAGTAATGATGTCTATTGTTTTTCTGTATAAAAAATATTTTTACATAACTAGCATACTAAGCCTAGCTGAGCAATTACGTCCTGGCACAGAGATAGCGCGTCTTTCCAGAGATTTGAATGACCTGGGTTCTAGTCCCGGTTCCGGCATTATTGTTGTTATTCAGCTCTCTCTGAGATGTGTAAATGTGCCACCCTGTAAAAAAGGAGCTCTGCAAGTGAATGCGATGAGTGAGTAGCTAAGACGTACTCTTGGCCCTAGTTGGCGCTACATAAAAGCAAGAGACGCACCCTCGACCATGCATTTCTCAATGACAAAATCATTGTCATTGAGCTTGTCTACGGTAAGTGCCATTAGAAACAACGACAATCATAGGAATATTTCCCTATGTGATCTATTTAAATTTAATAAATAATTATATCTGCAAAATCATGTGGGTTAAATAATGTAATTTAGAATTCTAAGCAAATCATTAATAATACTGTTAATTTAATTTAAATTTTTGAAGAAAAACGTAAAAAAAGCACTGCTTTTTTCATTGAATAAATTTATAATTGTTTCTTTCCATTTATGTAACAATAAATACATTTCTTATTATGCAATTTACAGATAATATGTTTATTTAAATACTGATGTGTCATACTGATGCTTTGTAATAAGTAATAATAACTAATTTATAATTAATAAATTTTGCAAATACAGTACAATGTTTGTTTTTGACTTTTCTCCATCAGAAAGAAAAAACTTACGTTATTATGTAATCTTAAATCTCTTCAATAGATTTCTGCTTATGATAATTAATTTCTCACGAATATTTTATAAAACACCTCATTATTCCTAAACAAAAAACACCTCATTATTCCTAAAAAAATAACAAAATAACAAAAATAACAAAACAAATCCTTAAAAAATAACAAAAAAATGAGGCAAAAAAGGCAATGGTACCTTTAAAAATATGTAGTATAATCCTTAGTAATGACGTCTATCGTTTCTCTATATAAAAAATATTTTTCTGATAAAAGATTATCTCATGTTTTTTATTTCCAATTCTTAGTGAGAGTATTATGATTAGCAACCTCGAAAATAATACCGAGTATCTAAAATCAAGAATTTTACAAGATGTTTTTTCTATTCAGTGATATCAAGATTTGACACAAATTAGCAATTATTAATACCAAGATTTTTTAGTAAATTTATCATCTAAATGGGCACGGTTTTTATTTACCATATTTTCACGCTAACGTACGTACATATCAACATAAGTCACACATTAGATGACTTCAGTTTTAAAAAAATTGCAGTGGATCTAGATTTTAAATGCAGATAAATAACCTGTAAAATAATTACATTCTAAACTTCATAAAAAATTGAGGATTTCATAATGATACATTAAAAAAATTTATCCATCTAGTTTGAAACATTTTATAATATCTTACAAAAATAGACAAAGCATCATTATTTCGGAAATGTATTTTTCTCAAGTCTAGAGTACCACACAGGGAGAGTCGTCAAAATCTCCAAATTACAATTACCATTTACTTCTCATAAGAGAAGAAAAACAATGATCGTGATTTTAAGCTTATTCGTCTTTTTAAATTATTTATACGTTAGATATTTACATCAATTTGAAATGTTTTCTATCTATTAAAGTCTATCGAACAATTTATAATAGGTGAAAAAATTGGATAAAATACAAACACAAAATTATTCTCAACTTCATTTCTAAGAAATATTTTTAATATCATGACTATATAAGCCAATTAAAATGCAAACTAAATATTTCAAACTCTCAGTTACAAAGGCATAGTGAAAATTCAATTAATTTAACATCGCAAAAAATTTTGAGAACTAGTTTAATAATATGAATAATTTAAATAATTTAAATTGAAGTTTATCTTACCTTTAGAAGTTTAATAACAAATTTATTAATTTTTTGAACGATATAGGGGAACTATGTAAACCGGGTTAAAACTAAGGATTGTAAAATAACTGAATATTTATGGCAAATAAAAACTAAAATGTTTTTTATTTATTGCCATTTTTAAATTAACAGGTTTTTTTCTAATTTTCAGAATATTCAAATGGCTGATTAAAGATTGAATATTATGTTGCCTTTTTCAAATATACTATCACAAAAATGACGGAGTAAATATTTTAAATAAAAAAAATTGAAAATTTGAAGTTAGCATGGAACTACAAATAACCGTTTCAATAATTCAAATGCTCGTTTTTTTAGTATTGACTTTATAGAAAAAATATTTCAATGAAAAGGTCTCCTAGATTATTTACTACATATTTCAAAAAGATATTTTTTATTGTAAATATATTGATTGCAAATATAGAGAAAATGTTCTAGGTGATCATTAGGAATTTTGTATCAATTAAGGCCTTAGATAAGTATTGTTCCAAAATCGTAAAGTTGTGGTATTCAGAATTTTGATTTTGAAAAATTTCTATCCCAAAATCATGTTTATCCTAGAATCTAAACATAAGAATTTGAGACAAAAATTTTGAATTTTCAAATAAAATTTTTCTACGCATTTTAAAAGTTTTTTTTAAAAAAAAGTATCTGAAAGAAAATATTATATCTGAAATATAATATTTTTTTCCTCTGATGAATTTCTTCATCATATTTTAGAAATATTTTGTACCTTTTGTCCCTTGTATTTTAATATCTCAAAATAATCTCTTATGTGGCAAAAAGTTTGAACTAATAGATACTAATTAGAAAATTTTATCAAAACAAAAACGTCTAATTTTATCATCTTTCTTTAATTTTTTGGTCCTATGAATGAAAAAGAAATTGAATTCATACTTTAATTAGTATGTATAAATATAAAAAGAATATATTATGTTATTATTTCGAACTACATTATTCTACAAAAAAAGCTTTACTCATCAATAAAACTTTAATATATATATATTGTTATTATTACTTAATTTGCATAATTTTTTCATTATTGTTAAATATAATCATAATACATGGGAATTTCCAAAATTAGTTATTTATTTTCACTCTTCATATATTCACCACGGTGGTAAATGAAATCAATGTTTTTTTTCACATTAAATAAACAATGGGTTTGTGTTTCATTTTTAAATACTTTTATCTGAATAACTGAGGTTTAGACAAACTATAGTTTTCTATATAAATGTACATACAAGGTAAAAAGGAAAAAATCGGGGAAAATAATTATTGGTACTGATGACATTTCATATCAGAAACTAAAATTCTGAGTTTATTTTCCCAGACACCTGAACAAACCAATAAAATTATATTTTGTTTCATATACTGCAAAGGCATAGTTCAGTCATACAATATATATGTAAAGCTTACATATAGATTAGTACTAGAAATTAATAATAATAATAATTAGCCCAATGAAATATATAGAATCTAAAATCTACTGAAGTTAAGTAATCAATTTATGCAATATCCATTTATAAATTTAACTATCTCCAAATTTTAAAGATTAAAAATTATTAACATTATTACATTAGTATTAAATTATAACATTAGTATTAAATTATTTTTAAACTTTTTTTCCCATTTAGAATTTAAACATAAATTATTTAATGGAAAGTATTGAAATTAATTGTTCTAAGGTAGCATGACATAAATAATTGCACAAAGTAGAAAAAATAGAAGGGAAGAGAAATACTTTTTGCATGATATCCCACTTCCGCTTGTCGAAACATTTGCCTTTCTAGCCCAAAATGAGATACTGGTTAAATGCTTGACTAAATCTGGCATTCCTTTCATGGAAACCGGTGCGATATTGACCTAATGTTTTTATTACCTTACGGTATTGACCTTAAAACCTGGAAGTGAGGTCATTTATGCCTTGGCATTTCACTTAAATCCTGAGCATATAAATAAAACCACCATAAACAATTCCAAACATATCCAGAACGAAGAAATCGAAGCAATTTTACAAGCACTACTTCCTCTGGAAAAGCGTATATTTGAAAGAGCATCATGATTGGAAAAGTAGTAAGGAATATTTTAAACTTGCTAGATATAAAAATATGCTTTAATTCATATATAAAAATATTTTAACTTCCATTAAAGTAACATCACAACTACTTTATATATCAAAATGCATAACAGAAGCTACATGGTATAATGCTACAGTATATTTCGTACAAAAACATTACTATTCTTAGGCTTTGATTAAAGTTTCAAAGATAGATTAATTATCATTACTTAAATAGAATATAATAATTAAAGATTTGAGGTAAAATTTTAGGAGGTTATTAGTAAAAGTGGATAATTCTTAATTAATTTTTAATGAATGTTTAATTCTAAAATAAATTTGTATAATAGTTATTTTTAAAATTTTTTTCTCAAATTAAAAATAAAAAAGTAATGAAAATGTGAAGTTAAGATAGATATAAATGTTTGCATATAATTTTCGAATTTATTAATGGGAAAGACTTTTATAATATAATTTTTTTATTTATTTATTCTTAATTTAAATTCTATTTATATTAAAATTGCAGGTTTACGAAATATTTTACCAATTGTAGAAATGTACTTAAAATTATACTTCAAACATCTCTGAAATGACAAATAAATTGAGAATGTTCTTTAGCACTGCATGTGTGAGACATTAAAAAACCGATATCAAGTCAAAAGTATACCCCATAATTAATTCAATTTACAAATTATAAACTAAAAAAAAACTTAAGTAAAATATATGCTAAGTTTCGAATAATACTTATGTAGTTATAATTTTTTAAAATGCAAAAAATGTAAATGAAAAAGTAAAATATTTAACTATACAGAACTGTAAGCAATTAAATAGAATCGAAATTTTTTTTTACATTGAATTTTTAACTTTCTAAATGGCAATTACATTTTAACTTAATAAATATTTGTATTTCAGGTTTTGATTCTTGCAGCTCTCAGCGCATTTGCCTATGCCAGTCATCAGGTGGAAGTAAGATAATGATTCAAATTATTAATTTACAAATTTTATTTTGAAACTTAAAATTTCTTAAATACGTTTAAAGATTATAAGTTTGTATTTTATTTTTCACAATGTTTTTCATGAAAACAAGATATTTTAGAGAATCATGTATGAATCTATGTTCCATTTTATAGCATCACCATCATCATCCACAGCCGTACAAATTTGGGTACGAAATCAAGGACCATCATGGATCTCAACACAGACACGAACATGGTGATGGTCATGGACATGTTCAGGGGAGCTATGGATTCACTGACCACAGGGGCATCCACAGAGAAGTCCACTACGTAGCTGACAAGCAGGGATTCAGAGCCACTGTGAAAACTAATGAACCAGGAACTGCCAATCAAGATCCAGCTCATGTTAAGCTTCATTCTGATGCTCATCATCACCATGAACCCCATCATCACCATGAGCAACATCATCAGCATGGACATGCTAACGTGTATCACCACCAAGAACACCATCATGGGCATCATCAGCATGGACATGCTAATGTATATCACCATCAAGGACACCATCAGGGACATCATCAGCATGGACATGCTAATGTATATCACCACCAAGGACACCATCATGGTTAATTTACACATAACCTCTATTTATGAATGTTAAATGGGGAATTCTAATGTCCTTACTATTAAACTGAAGATGCCAAATAAAATCCCATACCTCACTCGGTTGGTTGTATGAAAGACAAAATTTATTTCATTTCAGTAATAAAGCATTTTTTTTCTTAATGATGCCTAGTTTTTCTTACCAATTCAAGTTAAAAGCAGGAAATTTAAGTGTAATTGAGTGCTGAAAGTTAGTGATATTTGTTACCATTGCACTAAACAATGAGCATACAGAATATGTAGGTGAAACAAAATTGCGAGTGTAAATTTCAAATCTTAAATATTTCTTTTTTCAATAAAATCCTCCAATATTCAAAGAATATCAATTTAATTTATTAGTCTCACTCGTTTAATATTAGCGAAAAATCATGAATCTCATCATCACTTGCTCATCAGTGTAATCATCGACATTTTATTCAAAATCATCACCATGGCCATCTTCAGCATGATGGACTCATATAACAGTTAATTTATATTGCTGTTGTTGTTACTAATGGCACTTACCATGGAAAAGCCCAGTTAATTTATATGGTTTCACTTTTCAATAATTGGATGAAAATGCTCCTTATTATTTATTTACATTACTGCCAAATAATTTCTTTTTCGTTAGTTATATGAAAAGGGTGGTGACAGTATTTCATGTCTCAAATAAAATATATCTTATAATAATTTATCTTGTTTCCCCTTGGAAATATACAAATGTTAAAGGAAGTAAGAAATGAAGAAGAATTAGGAAGAAGTCTAATCATATTTGAAATAATTTCATGTTTGAGTTCATAAAATAATTAAAATCTGTAATATTTTGAAGATGATTGGGTGTGTTTAAAAAATATGGAATTTATTCGATAATCCTCTATTTTGTTGCATAAAACATTTAAAAGTTAGAAAAATAATTCTAATGAATGATTAAACAATTTACTTTATAAGTATTATAAATCATAAAAGGTAAATAAAAAAAATAATTGAAGTTTGAAAAATCAACAATGGATTTCTCAAAACTGCATTACTATAAAGACTATATAACAACACCGGCGTTATATTACAAAAATGATATTATTAAAATGATTTATTCTAATTTTTGTAACGAAACAATAAAGACAATTATTTCTAATGTTCTACGTATCAAAAATATATTTGAATTACCATGATAATTGATATATTTTTCAGCACATTTGAATAATTTGTGTTTCATGGTATAAGGAGGTATTTAAAAAGAAATTATTTACAGTACTGATAGCAATGGATGGCAGTTTTTAGTGATTGTCAATTGACTTGGTAACAGCAACCAAAATTCATATATCATGTTAAGTCTCAGCCAAGTGTTCGTTAGGCTTACCATCAGTAAACTAAGTTAATCATTGCAGTTTTCTTGATTAAACAATAATTTATCTGATAGTGAAGATTGTAGCCAGGGTGAAATAACTTGGAGACACAGGTTGTCTTTTATGTGGTTTATTGGTAACATCAACAACAAAAGGCACAAGATTACGCTATACGTGTAGAAGGCCTAGAGAACTACGCCTAAATTTCGAGAAACATGAAATAAATAAATAATATAAAAGTGTACAAGTTGACATTTTACAACAAATTTTCGATAGATAAAATCCTCTTATTAATTCCTCATTACAGCCGCAAAACAAATTAAAAAGATTCCAGATTATTGAATAGAAAATTAATTAATTAATTAATTAGTACTGTTTTCCTCAAATTGTTTACTAGTTAATATGATTAATTAAATTGTATTTTATTCTTTTGTACTTTTTTTAAAATTTTACCTCTAATTTCTAAAATTAAAATTCCAGTGTTCATAAATTCAATTTAATTTTACGAAGCGAAACATGAAAGGTTCGAGATAAAACAAATAATCAAAGGATATCAGATTATTATGGATTTCTAAAAATCTTTATCAATTTTTTTACCGTTTAAGTATGTAAAAACCATACAAATTATTTTTCTGACACTATTAAGTCTTATAAATAAGCCTTTTTACTATCTAAATTAAACTATAATTCGTTCATAAACTTAGTCCATCAATATTTTAATGAAATGTCACAATAACTGCATATTTTCTCTAAATTTGATGATTATAGATATAACTAAGAACAAAAAAAGCAAAATATTTAAACATTTACAGTGTGCTTTTGTAATTTCAATGTTTTTTTAATAATCTTTAATTTGTTAGTTCATTTATTTACAAAACAATTTGAAAAATGCTAGCTTTTCAGCATCGTTAGTTTACCAAAATATTTTCACTATTTTTATTTATTACAAATTACTTTTCATTTTCTTAATTTTCTCCTTTTTGTTACTTTGCTTATGTGTAAGATGTATTGCAGCTTTGAAATGAATAATCATGTAATTTGATTTCTTAAATGAATGAAAAATATTTCGGGACGCAACTAACCGATTGCATATTATTTTGATGAAAAATACAGAAAAAAAATTATTAGAATTTTTTACTAAAAAATTCTAATAAATCAACTTTTTTATTGATTGAAAAATTATATTTCAGAAAACACAGATGTTGTCAGAAGCTGTCCATTTTAACTTTTGCACATTCATATCAATTACTGAAACAGATTAGTCCAAGTGATTTCAGGACTGCAGATTTCAGAGAAAAATATGGTATTACTCGTATGTAATTAATTATTACCATTTTACCTTTGTTTTGAAATAAAAAAATAAAATTACTGCACTATAAACAAGATTTATAAATGTAAAGAAATACTTCAAACATTTAAATTAACTATCGAAATTGAAAAATGAAAAGTTACATTTAACTTTTTTTTCTTCAGTTAATGTACTGTTTTTCCAATAGCTATCAATTCTTAAAATTTCATATGCTTTCATAGTTCAGACGGAAAGACATCTTATCTCAATAAAAACAATTAAACATCTTATCTCAATTAAGTTATAGCATATCTAATTAATCTGAATAATTTTTTAATAAATTTATTAGATGATTTTTTAAAAACAGCCTTTTATCAGCTTTCTAAATTTTAAAATAATGTATTTTAACCTGTAAAATATTGATGTACTCAATTTCAAAAATCTAAGATTCTAAATTTTTACACCTTGAATTCTAACTCATAATAAGTGAGAGATAGATATGGATTATTTGTTCTCAAAACATAAAACTAGTCAAATTTGAAATAAAAGTGTTTTACTGATTTTATCAAGAAATATGTTACATTTGTTTTAATTTATAACACTATATAACAGAAAGAATAAAGGAAATTATTTGAAACTAGGATGTTTATAAAAAGGAAACAATTACGTTATTTCAAGCGTACATATCTTTCAAACATCTTAAAATAGTATTATAACATGCTTTTATTGCTTGAAAACAAAGAAAATGAGTTTTATTAACTCATGCGTTGCGAAAGATGAACTGATACTATTTGTCGTAGTATGTTGTAAAGGAATTAGAATTGTTGCATTGACAAAAAAATTTTTTAATACCACTCTTAAATGATTAACCGTTTGAGTGCGGAAGAATACTTAACTTTACGGCAAGTGAAGTGCAATAGCGCTTCGCCGCACTCAATTGGTTAAGCTGAGTTATTTATTATTTTTAATGGATTTTCTTGAATAGGTCTTGAAAAAATTGGTCTTGAAAAAAATATTCAAAACCATGATAGTGAAAAGATGACAAAAAGAACATATTTGATAAAGCAAGAAATACGAATTTATTTTTATTATTCATTCAATCCCCTGACTCATAAAATTATCTTAACTAAATAAATTTTAAACAAATCAAAATTTACTTTCGTTATTTTTAAAAAATATCTTCTATATTTATACAACTTGTATTTTTTGCCACGTAAAGAAGTAAATATGACAGGAAAATTCACTAAAAACTTTTTTTTCTAATTAATGTGTCTTCTGTGCTAATATGTTTTTTTCAAAAAATAAAACTTATAATAAGACTAGTTTTCACTATCCTAATCTGATTACAATTTCTTCTCAAATTTCTATTACAAATTAACTTCAAAATTATAAGCGCTTTCTTTTCAATAAACTTTTGTTAGACTTCGATTTTTTAAAAAAAAGTTTAGCTAAAATTCTTGCATTTTTTAATTGCTTCCATTGCAAAGATGACAGAAAGAACATATTTGATAAAGCAAAAAATAAGAGTTTATTTTTATTAGTCATTCAATCCCCAGACCCATAAAATTATTTTAACTAAATAAATTTTAAACAAATTAGAATTTAATTAATTTATTTTTTTAAAAAAAATATCTTCTATATTTATACAACTTGTATTTTTTGTCACGTAAAGAAGTAAATATTTTTCTCAAATTTCTATCACAAATTAACTTCAAAATTATAAACGCTTTCTTTTCAATAAACTTTTGTTAGAATTTGATTTTTTTCAAAAAAAGTTTAGCTAAAATACTTTCATTTCTTAATTACTTCCATTTAATATCCTCAACGCTAAAATTTAACTCATATTTTTCTTACTGCTGAAATACAAATATATCGTAATGAAAAGGAATTTACAGAGATCATAAAAATTACAAAACTAGTTGATGAATCTTTAAAAAACGGAGAAGAAAGTTAATTTAAAATTATTATCAAAAATTGAAGAATAAAGAGTTAAATTATCCTAAATAATCAGTCAAAATTTAGACAATGAAGAAAATGATAAAGAAATAATTTTAAAAACCTTGTTGTGACTATTTTTACAAATGATATTAAAACACTTGAAGGAGGAAGTGGACATGTTAAAAGAAGGACGCTGAAAATGAATTTTCTTGTAGATTACTTTAGTTAAATTTCTATTTTTAAAAATATATATATAAGGGCTATTTTGGGACGGACCTCATAATTATGGACAATAGTCAGATGACGAGGACGGTACCTGAGATGGCACCCATGAGAACATTTGTCCCCGATGGACTGATTCAGCATTATGTAACACTGAGATTAAACTGAAGTTAGATTCTAATATGAATACTTAAATAAAACCAATTATTCTAAAATTAGACAACCATTTAAACATTAACGCTTCATTAAACAAAGCAACCTTTTTCTTTAGTTAGATTAAAATGATTTCAAACCATATTCGTAATCACTTATAATTGCGAATATGGTTTGAAATCATTTTAATGCTGATTATCACATGTTTAAAAATAAAAATATATATATAAATCTGGTGTTTAGTTCACAGGTCTGTAACAATAATCTTTAGAATAATCTTTTATAGTTGTTTTCGGAAACCTTATTACTTTCGCTTTTGGTGTGAAATGGTTTGCTTACTTCATAAACCATGCGTTGCGAAGAGATAGTATCTATGTTGGTAAACATGACATAAATGTCATAGACAAGTAATTACACGAAAATAAACTGTTATAATTTAAGCTTACTTTCATTAAAAAAAATCTTTATTTTTTAAATGAAGAGATTTTTTTATTCAATATTAACAATATTTGTAGAATACAGACTTTATATGATACCAGCAAAAAAAAAAATAATACCAACCGCTTTGTAGCACTTATAATGAAGTAGGAAGAAGTAAATTTGAAATTATAAATAAAGTGCTTAAATAAAATATATAGTTTAATTATCTTTTAACACAATATCTTAAGATTTTGACATTTTTGACTACATTTGACATTGTTTTATAGAATATTCGAGAATTTAGATTATAATATATTATATGAATTTAAATCAGAGGCAAGTTCAATTTTACACGCTGCTGATTCTTAAATATTTAGTCAGAATTTCTATAAGGCACATTCCTTTAATATTTTAGAAAATCTTTGTATTTTATATGAATTTACTATATCCTTAAACTTATACATAAAATTCGATATAATCAATAAATGTATGAAACATATGTAGCATCAAGAATTGCAGAAAAAATATTCAAATATTATTTATTTGAGCAGAGGAATACAATGCTAATTAATTGTTTTTAAAAAATATTATTTTAAAAATGGATCAGTTGTATATTATATATATATATATATAAGAGGGAGAGATAGAATATTTAAAATAATTCGCATGCACTGTCCAATAATTAAATAATAATGCACAATCCAATAACTAAAGTTTTTTTTTTTTGGTAAAAGAGATAATATAAAAGTTTTTCCTTCATCCTTTATGTAGTTAGTAATACAAGGTTCAAACTAGGATTCATGTTATATTAATCATTATATATTCAAAATACTACAATCATCAAATTAATAATTACATAAAATTAAGATTTATCATTTTATATAACTATAAAGAAAAAAATATTCTTTGGAAATTCCTTAGATATTATTTCAGGAGTTTGCATTATTACTTAATTCCCTGAGATTCCCATTAAAATCTCAAATCAATAGTTTGTAACAGTAAAAATGACATACCGACAAGAAAAATTATTACATGGAAATGCAGGAAATTCAAGATATATTTTGAAATATTTAATAATCGTATGAGTTGAGGAATTTAAGATATTTTTATCTTTAAATTACGAATTTTAAGGTGCCTATATTTAAATTAATTACTTTTAAACATTTTTCAAGGTTTGGAAATAAAAAAAATTGCATTTGTGACTAAACGTTTCTATTTTATGCAAGAAAAAAATTGATTATACCTTTACATTTTTCAATACTTACAATATTCTTTAACTATTTTGAGCAATGTAATTCATTCCAGACGCATTTTTCTTAATTTATTAGTTTTTATATTTTCAGTTTTGGAAAACGCAATCCACAGTAAATTCCAAATGAAATAATTTAAAAAAAAATGCTTGATTTTCTTTTTAACTAACGTATTATATTACTTGTCAAAAAAAATACTTTAAACGCTTCGCTAAGCTTAAATATACATTTCTTCCTAAGAAACAAGAATGATATTGACCCTATTACTCCAAAAAACTTGAATTGTTGACCTTAAAAAATTTAACCGACGCTATTTGTACCTTGTGCTTTTACTTCGCTTTGGTGATATATATACCGCCAAACTGGACTGTCAATCAATATCATTCAACAATTTCACCTTAGATACATTGTTAAATTTTCTTGTACATCATGATTGCAAAGGTAATAATGTTAATTTTATTATAATGAAAAATTTCCTTTATATTTAAATTTTCGTGTGTAATTTTTATTAAGCTATTTTTGCATTCTCTAATTACTATTTCATATTTTTCTTTCTTGAATTACATAATATGTACAACTAACTAAAATCAATAATTTTTATCTAATGATAAATATTTGAAATAGTTTTCCTCTTAAAGCATGATAGAATATTGTTTATTCCTATAAAAGAGTATGGATGATTATATTATTTTGATTTTTGATATTTGGATTAATTTCTATGTTATTTCAAAATTTAATGTAAATAAATTGCTAATATATAGATATAACGAAATTTTCTGAATTTGGCGCATATGTGGTTATATTAAATTAGAGTGATAAGGATTAAAAACGCTCAAAATGAATAAATATGAAATTCAATTTATATGTTATTCTCAATACTTTAATTTCCATGTTAACAGTTTGATTATTGTAAAGTTAATAGCGAAATAAAAAAATAAATAAATGTAAAAAACCCTGTTCTTGCTATTCCTGCTAAATTTACAGAAACTAATGCTAAATTTACAAAATTAATAGAATCGAAAAAATGATTCTTTATTGAAATTAAGGCTTCTTGATAATAATTTAAAGCTTCTTAAGAGCTTGTATTCCTTAAATATAAAATATTCTGTAAAAATTATTTGCAGCGAGTGATAATTTAAAAATCTTGCAGATAAAATGCAATATATCTTATTAAATACAAAACTTAACTAAGTTCATCTAATAATATGTGGTTCAAAAATTGACATTTAAGTTAAAAATCAATTATATCCTTCAAGAGTTTAAAGAGACAAAATAATAATCAAATTTGGAGATAAATTTCCATGTAGAATTTTTATTCAATGGGCGAAATACAAGTTAACAATTATATTAACATAATTTAAACGTATTCGATTAACCTGAATACTCAATATAGAAAAAAAAAATCTGGATTATTGAATATGCATAATTAATACCAGATTGGCATTAAGAATTAAAAAGAAAATTATTAAAATCCAGAAAATGATAAGCAATCAAAACTATTTATAATGATAATGTTTCAAAGAATTTAAAATTGACTATTGTGCAATATAAAATCAAACACTAATCAATAAAAACAGAGAAAATGTCAATTAATTTCGGTAACAAATAAATTTAGACATACTTTTGGATTTCAAAAACTATTGTTTTTTTAGAAATGTAATATATGTCAACAAGATCTCAATGTTAAACTCTCTTTTCTCAGGTTGTGTTCCTAGCTGCTTTGAGTGCAATTGCCTTTGCCAATCACCATGGCCATCACGTGGTATGAGTGGTTTTGTATTATATTTAAAAATAGGAAGAAAATTTTGTAATATTTTAAAAATAAAAATAAGATACTTAATTCCATTTCTATCTATAATTACAGAAATTCAAATATAAATTTAATTATTTTTTTTAAAAGAAGCTATTCATGTCTATGCAAATTTTTATAATAATGAAACATTACCTTATATTATTCAAATTTTAGCTAACTCTTTTGATTTTAGGATTAATTTACAAACTGTTTATTTTATTTTTCGAATTTGATCTTCAAAAAAAAATTGGCAAAATATTTGTGCAAATTTTAAATACATTTATAAGAAGAAATTTTAATCAAATTTGCAATCAATATAAGAAGAGTTAATGAATTAACTATACTTTTTTCTAGGAATCATTTTTTCTTGAATTGTAAAATAATTAAAGGCATTCTTTTACCTTAGAAAGAAAAAAGTATAAAATGTGAAGAAATATAACATTTGGCAATTCTGGATGATAGAAAGTTTCCATTTCCTTCAGATTTTTTATATATTTTTAAAATATATTTGAATTGCTAGAATTAGAAATAGTAATCTATAAAAATGATGAATTATTAGAAAATTTAAAAATCAGTCAGTTTTATGATTTATAAATGTTTTAATATGAAGCAGCAATTTTCAATATCTAATAAAAATATTTATTATAATAATAACAAAAATCATCACTATTAAAAATAAACATTTCAAACTTCTGGAAGTTATCAAACATTTCCAGTATATCTTAGAATATTATCTTTCAATCATTATTTTTTCCAAAATGAAGCGAATTATTTGAAAATTAGTAGCATTTTTACATATTTGAACTTATTCATTCATTTTCTTTCCTTTTAAGGATATACCCTTTCCATTCCTCACATTTTTATTTTATTTTAAACGCGCTTTCTAATATATGCAATAAGGCATTTCATTATCTTTCAGCATCATCATCACCATCCTCAGCCATATAAATTTGGCTACGAAATCAAAGATCACCACGGATCTCAGCATAGACATGAACATGGGAATGGTCATCACGTTCAGGGAAGTTACGGTTTTACTGACCACAGAGGTATCCATAGACAAGTCCACTACGTAGCAGACCACCATGGATTCAGAGCCACTGTAAAGACCAACGAACCAGGAACCGCCAATCAAGACCCCGCTCATGTGAAATTACATTCTCATGCTCACCATCATCATGAGCCTCCTCATCATCAACATCATGGTCATCATAATCAAGGACATGCCCATGTATACCATCAACAAGACAACCATCATGGCCATCATCATCATCAAGGACATGCCCATGTATATCATCACCAAGATCACCATCATGGCCAACATCACCATTATGGTCATGCTCATGTATATCATCACCAAGATCACCATCATGGCCATCATCACCATGGTTGAAGAATTTAAAACACCTAAATGCAATGAATTCAAAAGATGGATTTTTTCCTCTTTTTCGCTGAATTAATATATTTTAGGTGTTTCTAGATCATTGGGGAGGACACTGTGTTTCTTTTCTTCAATATCTTTTAATTTTTTTTTTGTAGTTTCTTGGCCGAATTTCTTCTAACTTTTCCTTATGGAAGCATGTCCCGGTTTCTTCAATTCCTTTAGCAAATTCTTCATGATTAATTAATTTTTATTGTACCTAATTCATGCTCTCTTTTCTGAAAGCTTTTGTCTATTTTAATTTCTTGTTTCTCTTTCATAATATTAATCTTCGTGAATTCTTTGGTTTGTTGTCTCAAATACCATCTCATTGGAAAATTTTCTTTAAACCATTGTAACATTTCTCTCTATAACATCATTTATTTCACTCTTATTCTTTTGTAGGATCTATAATATAATATGTAAATATTTTTTATGAGCAATTCTTTTTTTATTTCTTCAATTCTATTTATTATGAACCTTTCTTTCTCTGCAGCTTTGCTACTGAAAAAAAAATTTTTTTTTTGCAAAACTTTTGAAGTGAAATAAAATATGTTTGAATAAGCCCTGTGTTATTTTATTTATAAAAAGGAAATTAAATAAATCATAAAATATGGTAGTGATTTTCAAAATATCTTTTTATAATGTTAATTATTTTATATCTTATATTATAAACATTATAAAATTCCAAAAAGGAAGTTAGTATGGAAGAACATTTAACACAATTTTTGGGACTAGTAAAACTTAATACAAATGAAACCTGTATTAACGAATATAGCGTCAACTTACACCAGTATTTTTATTAAGATTTAATAATTTTTTGTATATTTTTGTATAAAAAATAATTACTTTAACTGTCCTCAATAATTTATTAGATACAAAATATAACATGAAAATAGCTTTAAATTTGCTAAGAAGATCAATGAGACTGTATCAGTTAATTTTTTTCAAATTTAAAAGAAGCTTTTTATTATATTCAGAATCATCATTATGGCACTATCACCATGGAAATCCTCATTTCATCATCATCATCATTAGAGACATTACGATGTACTCCATAGTTAGGAATAACAGAATAGACATCTTAGTTCATTTATAAGAAATACTTCATAAATATGAATGGAGTTTTAATGCAACTTTTTCCTTACTATCAATTTAAATCATTACATTCTATTTCCGAATTATAATTAATAGCCCATTGAATTCTTTAAACTCCAACATATTATCATTTATTTAAATTTAAATAATGACTCATGAAATTCTTGTTGATTACCGATATATTTAAAAATATAATCTAATGCACTAGTAGACATTGGCAATCATATTTCACAGTTTAATCTTTCCAAATAATATACATTGACTAATTTATCTTTTACAAATGGCATAGAATATAGTTCATTGAAAATTAAATAGTTTTATCTGTGCTAATCAAACTATTTTTTAAAAAAGTATGGATACTGAAAATAGTCATACAAAATAAAATAAAAAATTATTAATTTTGGAATAGGAAAAAAGAAATTGATTTTGGATATTATCATAACTGAAAATCATAGATATTCCGAACACTCTTGTTACAAAATGACATATTGGAATCTGGGACATTTTTTCAAATTATTAAAAAATATATGCAAATTATATAAAACTTTAAAAAAAAATCTTTTTTATTGTATATGCAACTAATGTCATTATTTAAATCCTTTATAGTACACACATATCCACAATTTATCATTATACACAAACGTAGTTTAATGCATTGTCTGAATCATTAACATTAGTTTTTTTTTTAAAAAAAAGGAATTTTTCTTATTGCTAGTAATTTTATAAAGGTAAAAAGAAATTGTGTTCCTTGATTCTATACCTGTGTAAATACAAAATCGCGATTAAGATAAAAGTATGAATATCATTTCGTTCTTAAATCCACTATAAACATTATTTGTGGACTCGAAAAATTTATTATTGTCGGACTCGAAAAATTTATTTATTGTCGAGTTTTAACTTTTTCTCGTATTTATATTTTAAAAAGGACTTATATTTCCTAAAGATTTAGCTCCTAAACGATTAAATGATTGCTAACGATTAAGTTCCCAATGTAGCTTACTTTCACATTGAAAAAACTCTGGAAATTAGTATTATTGGTTAAATTTTTGATTCATTTTTATTTGTCATACAATGTCAAACATCAATAAGTGATTATTATTTTTTATAATAAGTTAAAATATATTTCTGTATTCCGAAGGATATATTATATATATATATACATATATTTACAAAGTATTCATTAATATAGGTGAAATATAAATGAAATTTTGGTGAGTATTTGAAGAAGATAGAATGAAAAACTCCTCAAAGGGATATTTAAAAACTCTTTTAGGAGATTTTAAGTGGAAAACATTCAACCAATAAATAAGTCAGTAACAAATCTTCGAATTTAAAATTAATATAGTAAAAGAAAGATTAACAAAGATCCGTGAATTAATTAAATAATGGAACTAAGAACTCAAAAATAATAGGAAACTGAAATTGAAGAATAACTAAAATAACTGAAAATTGAGTGTAAAATGTAGAAAGTGTCTAATTAGCGATGTCTTAATTTCGTTATTCTAATTATTTTTCTCAAAACAGTTATTTCAAAAGGAATTTTCAATATATAATTAATAAATAATTTTTCAAATTGGGTCTTTTTTATTAATATTAGCCTAAATTTGTTAAAAACTTTCTTTCTACTTTTTACTTCTAACAATAAAATAAGAAAATGAGAGAGAAAAAAGTCTTTTCTAAGTTATCTATTTTCCACATGTCAAGATAAATAAGCTTAATTGAGTTTTGACTTTATGACTTGGTTCAAATAGAAAAATAAAACGTTTGGATAATTGGGTTTATAAAATGCATTTTCTGCAAGAATGTGTGAATTGAGAATCCATTTGACAGCAGTTTTTTTATTATATAAAAATTGTCTCTGGACAAAAAATTCTACAATTTTATTGTACCTTCGAATGTAAGTATTTTTTTTTCTATTGAATCGCAATTGATAAGCTAAAAGTAAATTATACGCTGAAGTTTTTTGTCTTGCTACTAGATTTTGCTTTGCAGATCATCGAACTGGAATTTTTTTAATCTTTTGGAACCTAACACGAAACTATTAGTTCATTGCAATATTATAGTGACTTATGGAACATTGCGTATTGGGGAATTAAATAAAAAACATAAAATGTCTTAAAATTCTTGAAACTGTACTTAATTTAGAAATAGCAAAACAACTTTCAATTTTTTAAAGACAAGAATATGTACTAGAGTTTATGTTTTACTAATTTAAATGCAACTCATATATACAATTCAAAGATTCAAAAAGAGAAAATTTAAAAAGAAATATTGAAAATGGAAATTCTGTCTTTCTGAAAAATCAATTATATCTTTATGACTTTGAAAAATAAATAAAAATACAACTAACATAGCGAAAACAGAGTTTAATGCCTTTATAAATTTTGTCACAAATTTGGAAGAAAAGTAGCTTCAAGAAAAAAACTTACAATAAACCAATTAATTACTTTTTTTCAATTAAATAAATGACTTAAAGTAATAAAACTATACACAAGGAGCCTTCATAGAATTGTTAAGGTTTAAAAAAATACATTAGTTAAATCTGCATGGAAATTGTATTTCTAGAGCAAGATAATAGAGTCCATTAGAAATATTTACGAAAATTCCATATTAGTCTTTTACATAACATATTTATAACGGCAAATAAATTTTTATGAAAGAAATATTTTTACAAAGTGCTTAGAAAATATGATACATTTTAAAGCTTGAATTAGACTTATTTTTATAATTTGGAAAATGTGATTAGAACTATTTTTATTAAAATTTTATTCCATTTATTTATTTTTATATTTTTATTCTCAAAAAATAATGAAACATCACTACTAACCACTCTATCAAAGGGTACTAACTCTAAACGTTCATTTAAGAATATTTTTTATTTTAAAGATAAATGCAAGTTACTAATATACTAACAATTATTACTACGTTTAAGAAAGTAAAGTTCCATCTGCAAACAGAATAATGGTATTCGCAATTCGTATTATCGCAGTGCCTTCTACATCCACTCAGCTGCACTTAATTCTTAGAAGCTAATTAAAAAATATATATGCAATAACTGAAGTTTGCCTTTCTGAGACATGTAAATAGTTTGCTTTGTTGTAATTGATATTAGAATCTATATATTTCCTTCTTTATTCTAATTTTTAATATACGTATCAAAAAAATTTTACTATTGAAAATTTTCATTATTTTATCTCTTATTAAATGAAGAAGCAATAATTTATGCAAGAAAAAATGTGATGTCATTTGGTACAATATTTTCAAACCGTAAATAAAAATTCTAGTTGTTAAGGAAGAAAAAGTTGCCATTACTGTTTCATGTGATTGTCTTGTCACTGATGATATATCTGAAATAAAGTTTATATTAAACAGCACATGAAGCCTTAAACTTCTATTTTACTTGAAGGTAAGAATTGAGGAGATTAATTAAATGAAAATTTCATTCTCGATTAATAAATATAGAAATCTTTAATTTCTTCCAGAAAAAGTATTACTCTCCCGAAACAGAAGGAATATGCTTGCAGAATAATCTACAAACTATTTAATATCCTATTTATTAAGGACTAGACATATTTCTGGTAAAATAAAATCCATTATAAATCAATCCAGAATAATCTAAGAAATGTATCAAGGTATAAAAGTAATTACTTATAAATTTGCAAGAAATAATTTGCAAGACAAGAAAAACATTACATAACACTAAAGTTTAAATTGAAGTTAATTCCTATAATAAATGTATAGATAAAATCAATCATTCTAAAATTAGACTGCCATCTGAATTTTAACGCTTCATTAAATAAGAAAATCGTTATTTCGGTAAGAATAAAACGGCTCTAAATCGTATTCATAATCACCTAAAGAAAATGATTATCACATATTTAAAAATAAAGAAAAAATAAAAATGGTGTACATTTACAGATGTATGACATATCTTTAGAATAATCTTTTATAGTTGTTTTCGAAAACATTATTACTTCCTCTGTATGTGTGAATTGAACTGCACACTTCATAAACCACGCGTTGCGAAGATATAGGATCTGTGTTTGAAAACGTACGATGAATGAGTTAAAATTGGGAAATTAATAAAGGGAATTAAACTATTGCAGATTAAGCATGTTATCTGTTTAAAAACGTGCTTACTTTCTTAAAATTTTATTTTTTTTTAATCTATTACACTCATTTGCGTGTATTTGAGATTTTACTGCAAACAAAAACAAAAAAAAGGAAATATTGTCAATCGTCATTTATTAGCTATATCGAAATATGTAGCTAATATCAAATAATAAGAAACAGTTTAAATAAAAGTTGAAAGTTTGAATAAAAGTTTTAATAATAGCTGAAACTGAATTAAATTAATAACAATATTATAAAATTATTACCAATTTTAAAGTACAATATTCTAAAATTATTACAAATTCTAAAGTACAATACTCTAAAATTACTAACAATTCTGAAGTACAATATTCTAAAATTATTACCAATTCTAAAGTATAATACTCTAAAATTATTACCATTTCTAAAATAAAATATTCTAAAATTACTGCCATTTTTAAAGTTCAACATTCTAAAATTATTACAATTTCTAAAGTACAAAATTCTAGCTGTTCTTGAACTTTACCAATTTCAAGGAAGAATTCATAAAACAATAACATATACGTCGATTTAAGAGAAATAAAAAAATCGTCGATTTAAAAAAAACTGCATATTATCGGATTGTTTTCTATTAAAAAATCAATTCGAAGTTGTTAACGTATTCAATAAATGCGTTGCTGATTGATACACCTTTTGTTATGTCACCGTTTTCATTACAGAATATTAATATGCATTTGATTTTCATCTCAATTGTTGAATCTCAAAAGCTATTTTTACTATCTCTGGAATTTTCAAAGATCATATACAGCACACTTTCAATCACACAATTTAAGGCTAATCCACTGTACAACTTACTGGCACACAATTATTCATCAAAACGGAACTTCTCTTTGATTAATTTATTCCATTTATTGTGCCTATTTTTACCCAGTTTTGTGATTCCTGATTTTGAATTATATTGTAAAACATTCAAGTATTCTGAAGATATAATATGTAGAAGTATATAAAAAAAGAAGATTCATTTTCGCATGCAGGAAATACTTAAATATCCAATCAATATTTCTAAAAGTTATATTTCGTTGATGCTTTAGAGTTTCTTTTTGAATTTTATATGTAATATTACTTTACCCTAAGA
>JAOUZG010002851.1:16764835-16775152 GCA_026289955.1 Argiope argentata
ATAATTCAATTTTTATTTCTCTAAGAGTTAATAAAAATGTTTCTTTTATTTAACTTGTATGTAAATTCTAAAACAGGCTTTAATCAAGTAAATGAGTACCCTTAATTAATATTTTTAAATTTCAAATATATAGGAAATTAATAATCATATAAAATTAAAAGTTAGTATTTATTATGACTTGCATAAAAAGAATAGTCTTAGAGAAATTTTAGATTATCTAAAACCTCTAAAAGAGAAATTAAAAGTAAAGGAGGTTAAGTAGCGGATTTGAACTGAATATACAGATTCTGAAAATGAGGAATGGTTTTACTCTGACTGTCAAAAACTCTGACTATTTGTTAGAGTACAATACATTAACATTTAATTATTATTTAGTAACAAAGCGTCGTGGGTGTCATTTCCACAAAGTTCAAGTAATTTTGAACTGCTGACAAATGGTGACAGTTGTGTCTCCTTAGTTCACCCTTTTCATCTTCCGAGTCACTATATAGTAAATACATTCAACCTTTGCAGATTTAGCGTTCACCAAGCTGCTTACACTGCAGTTTCTCCAACTGTTTCATTATCAGACCTCTTAGGGTTTCGGAATGCAAATACTCCTTGTAGACGGCGAGACATTATAAACAGACATCGCGCCATGTAGTCTTTGTGGGAGAATGAATCTAAGGCTTAGTTTGCAAAATGTGAATACAAATTTTGTGTCCCAATTTTGCTTACATTAACTGCAATTCTGATTCAGAATGGCTTTTACACTTATCGGAAAAATAATTTTATGTTTATGTTAGTATAAAATACTTGATGTTATTAATTACTCCTCAGGCAAGCGATAATTGAAACGTCTTATTACTTTATATAACATAACAAAATAATAGTGAAGATAAAAAAAAATGATAATTTTTTTATCTGTTACAACTTGTCTCATACATAATCTGTTACTTGTCTCATCTGTTACAACTTGTCCCATATAGTAACAATTACAACAGTCGCCAGTTTCGGAAAAGAATTTTTCATGCAGAAAACTACGAATATTTTTAATATATTTTTATGAAAGAATAGCTCATCCATATTCAAGTAAACATAGTCAAAGGATCGTAAAATCATTTAACAATCATTTTTAAGTAAAAATTGCACAAAATAATGGTGAAGAGAAAATAATGATAAATATTTTTATCTGTTACAACTTGTCTCATACATCATCCATTACTTGTCCCTACAACTTGTCTCATCTGTTACAACTTCTCCCATACAGAAACAATTGCTAAGCTTCGGAAAAGCATTTTTCATGGTGAAAACAGCGAAGATTTTTAATAAACTTTTATGGAAGAATAACTAATCAATATTCAAGTAATCATAATCAAAAAATCGTAAAATCATTTAACTTATCATTTAGTAATCATTTTTAGTTACAATTGCACAAAATATTGTTGAAGAGAAAATAATGATAAATATTTTTATATGTTACAACTTGTTTCATGCATCACTTGTTACTTGATTCTACAACTTGTCCCATATATTAACAATTTCAGCAGTCGCCAAGCTTCGGGAAAAAAATTTCATGCATAAAACAACTAAGATTTTTAATATATTTTTATGGACAAACAGCTAATCAATATTCAAGTAATCATAATCAAAGAATTGTAAAATAATTTCAAAATAGTATTTCCAAAATCTTAATTAACGATTAGCTAATTTGTATTAGTGTAATTACAATCAAAGATACACAAACACGGTTAAAAATTGCATTATTTTCCCCAAAAATTGTAACAATTATCCTTTGTCTCCCCTGTTTTAAGAAAATTTTAATAATATATTTAGTGGGACTACAATCTGAATTCACGATTTTGTAATATAATATTGAATTAATTGATCGAGGTAGCATAAAATACAATTAAGTTCAATACGTTCAACATTCTTTTATTCTAAAATGCATCATATTTCTTAATTATTTTGAAATTAGTTATACAATCAGCCTTAAAATATATTTATTTCCTATATTTTATATAAGAGCCTTTTTTTAATTTCTCTAAGATATTCAATTGAATGAAACATTTAATGTCATTTATTTAAGTGTTTCTTCTTAAACATTATCTGTTTCCTATTTTTATTTTATAATTATACCATCAACCTCTGAAGTGTTATTGATATATAAATAGGGATATCAAAATAATTAATAAACTCATTCTAAAATCATGATCAGATTTGTACAACAATAAATAAAAAAAGATCATTAAAATATTTACAAATAATTTGCTATTTTAAAATGCTTCTGATTAAGAAAATCAGTTTCTTTACGAAGCGAGAGCAATTACTTTTAGATGCTTGAGTAAATATTTCATTCTCTTTTAGAAAACCGGATTGATAATGACCTAGTAAAATTTGTTTGTTGAATTCTTTTCACTGTAAACACTTTATCTGGAACTGCTACTACCGTTATTTTATTTTTCCTTCAGTTTATCAAATATTTATATTGTTTTTGAAACTGTCAGGCCTCTCATTTTCAACAATGAATTTTTTTACGTAGAAATACTCGAATTTTTAAATACATTTTTTAGGTAAAACATTATTATTTTGAATGCCTTGTTTCAATGAAACAATTTCCTTTTTAAGTTGAAATCATGATCACCAAGGTGAATAATTAGAATATTTGTCGATTGAAATTTTAAAAAGGAATTGGTATTTTTATTCATTGAAATCAATATATATCAGAGTGATTTCTATGATTGAGTAATCGAAAAAAAGATAACACTTTATATATTTTTTAGATATTGGTCTTTGGCATACATTTCTAGTTACAAAGTTTTATTCAATAAAATAAACAATTCTATGAAAACACCTTGACTTCTATAGGTACTGATAATAAAATGTTGAAAAATAAAAATTTCAAACGTCCCTTATGACATAAATGTGAGAATTATTAATATGTTTCTCAGACATTCTATAATGCATACATAAAGAGTGATATTTTTATCTATATATTTTTTTAAATTATAATCATAAATTTATTATAAAGTATTTTTGCTAGAAATTCAAATTTATATGCTACAGGAAATGTCATGCAAATGACTTTGTTTAGAAATATATCATCCAAACATGAAAACTTTTAAGAAATGGGTAATTACGCATAATGTTAATAATGTGAATGCTTGCTAATTGTAACTTCAGCTTTATAAAGAAGGGGGGGAGTTGAGAAACTGAGCGTTTGAGGTACCTCAGAGAAGTACTAGAATGTCAAACAAGAAAGCAACATCCTTTGTTCGTACTTAGTATGCTTTCTATGAGAATATTAAACAACAAGGACCATAGGAGAATGCAAACATCATTTTTCTAATAATTAGCCTTCATCTAGGAAGAGTGCCTACAAAATAGTTTAGTAATTGCTAATTTACGAATAATTTTTGGAGAGGAACAGAGAGGATGAAATATTATACATTGATATTTCGGTTTATTTTTCATGTTACTCACGTGCCAGAGTACGAACAACTAATCCAAGATCAATATTCCAAATTCCAATAAATTAAAGAATGTCTTACCATAACAGTATAATCATTTCAAAATCCATAGAACATTCATAGAATCTACGACCTTTTACAATATTTTCAGAAACATTTACACAATAAATGTCAGGAATTTTACAATTGGTAATATCAATTGATTCCAATGATGAATTAAGATGACACAAATAAGAAAAATTTTGTAATCATGTTCAATTTTTAATTAAATATGTGGTGTGACATTAAAAAAATCTGTTTGATTCTATTTTTTAAAACAGTATGCTAAATGATCAATAATTCATTCATTTACTTTTAATTAGAGTTATGTATGAAGTGACTACTTTGGCATTATACATTCACGATATTTTTAATATTAAGTCAAGTCAATATTAAGTCAAATGTGTTAAACTTTTTCTCTAGACCCGAGTTTTGTTGAAAGATGATAGCTTTATAAAGTTGTCGAATGTGTTTATTTCGGAAATGTTTTCAACACTTCAATTAATATTTTATCTGACCATTTAATTAAAATTATAGAAGATAATAAATGTATCGTTAAGATTCTGTGTGTTTATAACTCTTTTGAAATATATATTTTTTAAATCAATAAATTTGGTTTATAATATGTTAGTATGTTATGAAGATAGA
Organism: Argiope argentata; assembly: GCA_026289955.1. Classification (NCBI taxonomy): domain Eukaryota; kingdom Metazoa; phylum Arthropoda; class Arachnida; order Araneae; family Araneidae; genus Argiope; species Argiope argentata. Next base: position 16,768,972 of record JAOUZG010002851.1, read on the forward strand.
AAATTAAAACCTTGAGTCATTACAATTCCGTCAGAGAAGCATATTATTTACTTACAAGGATAGATTTTCGGTTAAGTAAATTAAAGCTGGTGTCATTTCTTGGGAGGGAGGGGATGGAAGGCAAACAAAAGATTTTTTTTTCAAAAATTCCTGAACAAAGATTGGTTAAATGTATAAAAAGTAACAATTTAAAAAAAAATTGGCTTGATCGGAATGCAGCAAAATTTAAAAAATTGATTTTTTTAGCATGTCAAAATCAACAGCAATGTTTTTATAATAAATAAAGATAAAATATAAATAAAAATGACGCATAAAATCAATTAAGGTTTTTTTAAATCAAAATATATTGATAGAAATTGCTGGCAATAATGGAAATGATTTACAAATTTTAAATGTTACAAGTTACAAATTTAAACATTTAGACTCTTATTTTATAATATATTTCATATTCTAATCTTTACAATTATTCAAGCCTTTTATTGTAAAGTTAGTTTTATCGATAGAATCAAGGGACGTTATTTTATTTATCTATAGTAGCCTTCACATCTTTAAGCCCTGTGGTTGTTTGCTATATCTAATACGATCAAAAGTCTTTCCACCAAGTTATAACGAATAATATGTCAGCAATATACATAATGAATTTTAAATTATTAGGTTTTATTTTATGTCATCAAAATGAACTGATATCTTGAGTAATTATCGATAAAAATTAGTTTCTGAAAATTAAATATCTTTTAAATGATAAAAATTTACTTCATTCGTCTTGAAAATAAGCCCATTCAATATTATAAAATTCTAAACAATGATGCATTTGTAAACTTCACTAGACATTTGAAATAGTTGCATGAAAATACGTTAGAAATTTTACACGTCATTTAAAAACTTTTATAAAATAATAAGACGTGGATCTTTATAGTTTAATTTTTAACAAATATTGTTTTTGCTTTATTTTGAAAGCCTAAGAATTTATTATTACGAAACAATAGAAACAAATAATGATAAATATTTTCTAAAGTAGAACATTTATTTATCAAACAAACAAGAAAAACGGTTTTTTTTATCATTTTCTATTTTCAAATACTTCCTATTATTTTTTTATTAAGTAAGAGTAATTAACTGACATGCTTGGCTAAATCTATCTTTCCTTTCTAGAAAAATCGCCGTGATAATGACCTAATGAGACTAATGTAATACATTTTTTACCTTAAACACTTTATGTGATGCTGTTAGTACCTTTCTCTTCTATTTCAGTTTCTCATTTATAAATGCTGTTGCTGAAGTTGTACGATTTCAGTTTTCTGAAATTTAATTTATTATTTCTAAGAAATATTTTAATTTTCAAAAGCTCGATATGATTAGCAAGGTAAGCATTTTATTAATTTCTTGATTTTTTAAAAATTCATGTATATGTTCCTGAATCACTTAAATGAAGAGATATATAGCAAGGATTTCTACACATATTTCAAAAATAAAAATAATACATTCTCATCTGAAATGAAATGATTATTCATAGAAAAAAAGAAATTGCCGTATTAAAGCCATCATTTTTTATGACGCTACATCATGATTGAAATATTAACAAAATTTCATAAAATGTTTTTCGAAAAAATTTGAGTTAAGATAATTAAGATGAAACACACAAAATGAAATTTTTATAGATGTAGAATTATATAACGTCTTTAAAGACTGAAATATTCAATTATTTTTAATTTAAAACATATTTAATTTGTAATAAATATTTTATGTTATTATGTTCCAGGTTTTCTTAATCGCAGCACTAATAGCCACTGTTTATGGAAGTCACCATGAGGTAAAGTTAATATTTTCTTAAATACTCAAGGTCATAAATATTGATACGTCGTGTGAATAATTAACAATTCCAGAACAATAAAAATCCCATTTTATGTCTATTAGATAATTTTAAAATATATTTCAAAATTTGAGAATTCGTCCTTTTATGGGTAAATATAAATACTTGTTTTAATTATTTTTTTAAAAAAATCGAATATAAATCTTTTATTGCAATAGTAGATTTTAAGAATAATCTGATCAATTCCGTATAATTATTAAATTAAAAAATGGGGAAATATTTACCAGCAAATTTAAATTAATTTTTTATATTATTGTATGACATGAAAAACAAAATAGGTTCAAGTATAAGTTTTAGATTCCTCTGAAAATGATTTGTATTTTTCTACTTTATAAAATATATAATAATACTTAATGTTGATCTATTTACCATACATTAATATGCATAATTTTCATAATGATTTAAAAATATGCCTCCATTTCTAATATCGATGACAATTTAAATCCACCATGCATAGAAGTAGAAATCATTTCATTTATACATTTACAGTTTTCGTTTCATTACTACCAACTCTCTTTCTATCTCATCAAACCTTCAATTCAATACCTTATTTATTTATATAAAAATAGTGTCTTCATTAACTTATAAGAATGAAGGGATATTAAAAAAATTATTTTGAATTTTTATTCTGGAAACGAAAATACTCATTTATAATATGACCTCCGTGGAAGGTTTACATTAATCACTGCGCATTTTAAACATTTCAGCTTGCTATAAGTTAATAAATAATTAGAAATTAGATTAGAATTTAAATAAAAAAACATTACAATTTCTGATAATTTAATTCACTATATTTATGTTAAATTCTTTTTAAGTAAAAAAAAATATCGGCCGTCCCATACAATCTTTTAATGACGCTTTTTTTTCCAAGCACCATCATCATCATCCTCAGCCATACAAATTCGGATACGAAATCAAAGATCACCACGGATCTCAACACAGACACGAGCATGGTGACGGCCATGGACACGTTCAGGGAAGTTATGGTTTCACTGACCACAGGGGCATCCATAGGGAAGTCCACTACGTGGCTGACAAGCAGGGATTCAGAGCCACCGTGAAAACCAACGAACCGGGAACCGCCAATCAGGATCCAGCTCATGTTAAATTGCATTCTAATGCCCACTATGCTCAACATCATCATGAGCCAAATCACCATGGCCAGCACCATCATGGTCATCATCACCATGGGCATGCTCACGTATATCATCATCAAGAACATCATGGACATCACCAACACCATGGACACCATCACGGTTAAATGATAAAATATTTTTGAAATACAGAATGAATGAACGAATAATTTCATTTCATAAATAAAATATTTCTTTTAATAATTTTGATTTACTTTTCTTGAGAAGTTTAAGAGTAGAAACTATATATATGTTGAAATTGAGTAAAACCGAACAATTGTTAAATTTGAAAACCACCTATCATTCTGTTGATTCAATGATTCAAAATATTTCTATAATGACACCATGTTTAATAAATTCTTAATGTTAAAGAAATGAAACTTTGGTTCATTATAAAAAGTCATCTAAATAAGATATAACTGCTTATATATCAATTGGTATTTATCAAGATTAACTTTTAAGATTGAAAAAGCAAAACGTTGGGGAAATCTACTTCTACTTAAGTCAGAAGAATATTATTTCTATAATAATTATAATTAGTAGTAAAATAAAAAAAAATCTTTTTTGTATTTCAATATAAATAATAATAGCAAAATTTATTAGAATTTTAAATAGAAATAAGGAAGAATAAATAACAAGCGTCTAATGATTGTTCTGTAATGATTGTTCAATTAATTTTGAAATAAGTTTCAAATTTAATTGCAAATCCAATGGGGAAAGTAAAATTTTCATGATTATTGCACCCCTATGCAATGAAATTATATTATAATAATATATAAAAATATGAATAAATACTTGTCATAGAATTATATTAAAGAAACAATACATAAGAATTTGGTAGATATTGATTAATAAATAAATGTTTGATTTTTGAATTGTTTCTTAAAAATTTAAAAGTGTTTTTAAATTAATATAATAATAGCGTTTTAATGTTCTTAAACTGAATTATTTGTTAAATCATGTCATATGACATAAACGGAATTAAATAAAAAAGACCTAACACATTTTATTAAAAATAAGATTAACTTTTGTCACATTTTTAACAAATTTTTAAAAAATATTACTTTGAAAATAAATTTTAATCAATTTTTGTATAATTATTTTTGTTATTAAATACTTTTCTTTATCAATAAAAAAAATAACAAATTTATTTTCCAAAATTTTTAATCATTTTAACATTCAAATAAATTGATTTATTTCGAGTTTTCCTTTCAATATTAAATACTAAGGGGAAAATGAGTACTTCATTTTTTAAAAGAAACAGTAGTGAATTAAAATTCTTATTAGTACATCTTGAATAATGAAACTAAATGTGGATTAAATTTAAGATTTTTTATTCTCTCTTGTGTAGGAAACAAATGTAAAGCCTTTTTTGGCATCCAAAAATTAAGGCAAAATATATTATTTAAATTTATTTTGATGGCGAATTTTTAAAAAATTCTATGAAATATATTCCATTACAATCACAAAAGATAATCATAAAGATCAATTTTTATAAAAGGTGACATTTTTATTCATAATATTTGGTACATAATTTTCATACAATTATTAAAAAAGAGGGATCAAATCTCTTTTACAAAATTATTAATCAAATTTAATATTAGTTTTATCAAAATGGTTTCCTTAGAAAGCCATTTACTCAATAGAAATTTATCGAATATTTTTTTGACCTTACATTTAAAAAGTCATTAAAGAATTTAAAAGCCTGGTACCAGAGTTTTATGTAAACAAATATTTTTAGCTTCATGCTCTCATTTATCTAAGTACTTTTTGACAAATTATTAGTATTTTATTCAATGGATATTTTTAGAGTCTTAGTGAAGTAACAGTGAATACATAATAGTGCCGTTAATAGCTATTTTAGACTTCTATAGTTTCAACAATTATCTATACTTAGAAAGTAAAATTTGGAGTGGCTCAAAAAGTTTTAATGTGTTTTTAAACTCAAATTTCGAATAGCTTCTCATTTAAGATTTGTAATGAAGAGCAAATTCATTATCCGCTTTCAGGGGTTTATGAGAACAGCATAATAATTAATGCCTATCATATTTATATCATTATTTATAAAAGCTGACTCAAGAAACAATCTTACTTGATTACTGTCAACCAAAATTTTAAATTTTTATTCACTAAAGCAGCATTTTGTCACATTTATTGTACCAAAATGAATAAATAAGTAAATAAAAGTTCCACTGATTTCTACTTAGTGACCAAAGATATAAATGTTATGTATAAACAAATGTATAATTTAGAATTATTAAATATTCATAACTGCTTAAATATTTTCATATATAAAACAGATTCAAATTCTAATAGTAAAAATGAATTAAAAAACTAAAGGCTAAATCTAATAACGTATTGCAAATTACTATAATTTTTAATGGAAAATTATCAATTTTACAATCAGCACAAAACTAATTTTAAGCATTTTTGGCATATATATGAATTTCCCCTATGCCAATTCCCTCTTATTCGCACGTGAAGCAAATTTTCAATTATTTATTTTATTTAAGTTTGTTAGTTGCTTTAAATAAAGGACAAGTTAATATAAATCACTATAGTACTATAGAAACAAGGATTCAAAGATGTTTTTCATTTAAACATTCGTATGTAAATCATACTTCAAACAGCACCAGAGACTACAAACATGCACCATTGGTGGGGTAAATGATTAACGGCAGGCATATTTCTATTCTGACAATGTGAAGTCACAAAATGAAATTTGAGTTTGAGCATGCAAATCACTTCTCATTGCTTATAAGGAAGTTATAGCATTTATAACAAACGTAACTGCTTTGAACAATAATCTAAAACTCTAAGAACATGTTCACTATTAGTTTAAACGTTTTATAAGCAAACTAATTAAATTTTTAATTATTCGTATGGTCCATTCAAACATTTTCTTGGACTCCAGATTACTTCCACTCACATATACATGCGCCCAGCTGCACCCTGAAACATCACCAAAATAGGATTAGTCCCACTTAAAACATATTATAGAAGACCGTGTATAGTCCTGATGCACCGTATTTAGCAGAGGCAAAAATTAAGAGTTTCGAAAAAATTTAAAGATTTTTAATCATATTGTTATCCCTTCAATATGAACTATCCTTGAAACAAGAGAACAACAACAATAATTAAACGGAATATACACGATAACTGAAACTGATTGGAACAT
>JAOUZG010002851.1:16785152-16804759 GCA_026289955.1 Argiope argentata
AAAAAAAATAGGTCTTAACATAGCGTGCCTTATTCAAAAATTATAGAAAAGCTTGATTTAAATTGTCATTTAATATTAAAGAAGGTTAAAAGTGATTATTAAACATATTTGTTTCAATTTGTGGATTAATTTAACGATTTTATAAGTCAGAGAGGATAATTGTTTCATATAATGGGACACTGACTCGCAAAGTATTAAAGTCTCACAAGCCCTCAAGCAGTTCTGAGTCGCATTCGGCTAGCTATTTGGCTAAATTCAAAGAATTTGGAAGAATTCAAATAATCGCTCATAATAGATTGATGTAGAGATGGAAACAAATCCTGCAAGTGGCGTCACTAAATCCTTTAGTCAATCAATCCGCAAAACATAACTAAGAGTATAATTTTCACCACGAAGAGTAATTTTCTTTGTTATTATATTGCCCGCTATGCAAATCGTTCGTTATGGGGTGTTGATCAATGAGAAAATAATCACTTATGCTTGTGCATCATATTTTGATATTTGCAAAGGAAGAAGTAAGCAAGTCATGTTTTTAGTTACAAATAAGTCTTATCCTGCCATTACTCTACAAACGTTAGAAGTACATATTAGAGAAAAAGCACAATTACTTTTCAAAAGGAGATATATATTTTTGATGCGCTATAATAGAGACATCATAAAGTCGCTCCAATGGTTCCAACAACTATATATTTGATAGTAATCCTTTTACTTCTGATTGTTTTTACATAAGACAAACACTCATTCGCAGAGAAAAAAAAATTGTAGAGATTCGGATATTTCAGGCCTCATACTGAAAAATATCGTAGGTGAGAGTATTCAATGTCTTAAATTCATTTAGAAAATATAAAAGTTCTGCTTCATAAATATGAACTTTTTTCATTTTTAATGTTCGTACCTTAATTGACAAACCCCATGTTTTCGTTTAATTCTAGAAAAAACATCCAGTCACTTTTTATCTTTCCGAATGCGCCTTCTTGAACAAAACACTTTTGTATTGCTTATTCAAATTAAAAATTATAATTTTAATTGACAGTAGCTTAACGAATAGCAGATGCATAAAAAAACATTTTAAAATTATTTATAAAATAACTTACTGACAAAAAATTTTTATTTGGGCTCTGATGATTTTTATCCCTCATTATGAAGATAACAAAAGATTATATAAAGTCCCTTAATTCTTCTATCTACTAAAATCATTACAGAAATACAACTAATTATTCGTATAAGGTTGGAAAGAGAATAATAAAAATTGTATTGCTTTAGCAAAATATATTAGATCCTGTAAATTTTAACATTTAATTTACCAATAAAAAGTATCTAATCCTACGAAGAATTGTGAACCTTTTTCCGCTTTTTTTAGTGAATTAGAAGGTAAAGTCTTGGATTTCTTTTTGCTACTATTGAAATTATTATTATTATTTCCCAATGACAGTCAAACTGATGCATTCCATATATTGAGATAGAAGAAATGTGAGGGTTTTAGAGAAAAATTATTCATTGGGCAAGGGGATAATAGAGGTTACTTAACAGGAATTGATCTACAGGTTAGTAATATTTCATGTCTAAATAATGCCTAATTTTCTCAAGAGTACGACTTAGCTACACACACGTCACAACCATTTTAGGGGGAGGATTACATTCATGCAAACTCTTTCATACATCTCAGATCCTAATTTAGACCTGGAACAGAGAACGATCCCCTCTCACCCAGTACCCTCAGTGATATTACTCTCGATATGGAGGACTTTGCGATTACAAACAGATTTAACGAGCACCAATTGTCACACACTCGGGGAATATTTTGGCCGGTGAGCTTCGAACCTGTAACATAAAGAGTACGAGTCCAACGCTCTACTAACCAGCCCAGGCCCTAATATTTAATTATAATCGTTAGGAATGGTTTATTTTTAGCTTGAAGCTATCAAAATTCTATAAATCGAGGCACGTACGACATACGGGCAAAACTGTTAAGTGGTTAATTAAATTTTCAACTTTGGAGGAAACGTATTGCATAATTTTTGGTTACTGGAAGACGATATTTTTTCCGGATGTAAGCGCATATTAGCTATATGGAAGAATTAGGCAATCTTTTCCAAAGACAACGAGAATATCTAATGCTACAGGAATGGTTAAACTTTCCATAGTAAAAAGTGAAATTTTCAGGGTGGATTCGAAATGTGAATTTTTGAATAAATTAAGAATAGAGGAGTATTGTTTTTGATGCATCAATAGAAACAATAAAATAATCAGGAAAAAAATTCCATATGTTAGAAAAAAATATTTGTTATTCCTAAAGATAGGGACACTTACTAAACAATAAAAACATTATAATTGTTTACAGGTATAGAAAACCCAATAACCTCAAATAAAATTATTTTTCTCTTTATAAAATTTGTAATTTGCTTAAAGGAAATTATAAAACTCCTATATGTTTATACCTTTTGTAAAAAATATAAATAATAGACACATTTTATACCTTTAAATTGATTTAATTTTAGAAAATTGAATAATTCATAGATTCACATACAAAATTAAAATGGAATTTTTAAGTTAATTAAAGAATCTTAATATAAATTTTAAAAATCCTGATAACAAAGACACTTTTTCCTATTCTCGCCAGTTATATGTTCAATTTAACATACATATATTAATATCCCCTTCTAAAGCAAACTTGGACTATTTTGGAATGAGAATCATAGTTTTGAACCCCAATTAGATGACGAGGATGACATTACCCCTTCTCCACATGACACCACACCAAGGAGAGAACACTTTGCCGGACGGAATTAATGTCACATAGACCCCCCCCCAAACAAAATGGTTCTTCGATGGAAGCGGGTCTCGAAGCTGAAACTCTAAGGCTTATGAGTCGAAACCTTACAACCCAGTTTTGTGATAAATAGTCTTTTTAAGTTATTTCTATAGAAAATGAAGAAAACGCACACCTTAAATTCCTTCTACGAGAATTATTTATCTTATGTGCCATTAGAAAGCAAGAAATTTTTTTGAAAAATTTGGTTTTGTTTAATTTTTTTATTGTATAATTAATTATTTTTATGGCTAAAGCGTAATAGTAATCAATTAACATCTAATTTAATGTATTATTTAATGACAAATTATTTTATGTAATTTTAAAAGAGAAAAATTTTAAATTCTTTTTTCAGGTTCATTTAAAAAATTTACCAAAATTACATTAAATAATAATATTTTTAAAAATTCGAATTGAAAGCAAACAAATATTTTCATTACGAGGTAAAAAAATATTTAATTAGTATTATTTTCAATAATTCTTCTCTCTTGAATTATTTCTTGTTTGTAAATTTGGAATTTTGTAATCAAATCTCACCGAAAATATTACATTCTAGTAATTTTACAGAGTTTTGTATGCATTCCTTTTTTAAATAATTTTATAGTTCTTCGATTAATTGAATAAAGTATCGGTACCATAAATGTTCATCTGAGAAGTATTCAATAAAAACTGATGCTATGGGTTTACAATATTTATACAGAGTTATCTATTTGAATAAATAGAAAATATAAAAAATATTTAATTTCTGATTTTTCATTTCACAAATAAAACTTTTTTCGAAATTATTTTTATGAAAATTAAGTAATTATTACGTTTTTACTAACAAGTGTCTACTCAGGACAGTATTTTAATAGAATGCAATAATATTTTTTTATAAGTTATAAAAAGTCGTTCCGTTTAACTTCAAATTAGCCCCTTTTCACTATTATTTAACCCTTCTTTAAAACAATGAAAAAAATTTATTGACTCCTTAATCTGAATCTATATCTAGATGACGAAGTAAACATCTGAACAGGAATCTTTCTCCAAACATTTATAACAACTAGCAGGAGAAACTTACAATCTTACTCGGGGCCCGGCTTAGTCTATTTAGGATCCGAGACAAATATTATTTGTGGACCACCCTCTGCTTAACTGTTTGATTTTACACTCTAATGATATTTTGATTAAGAAACGTTCATTAAAGAAATAAATTAAAATAAACTTTCTATTCAATTTGGGACCACTTCTGATGTGGGGACCCTTGACAACTACCCCGTATGCCCCTGCTTTAGTCAGGTTCTTATCTCAGTTTCAAATTTAGCTTCCTCTAAGTCAGCATACATAATAATTCTCCGTTGAAACTTTATATAAAACCTGGAATTTTAATTTTTAAAAAACCTATTTTAAAACCTGTCGTTTAAAGATTGTTAATGATAGAATTTATACACCTTCATATACCCTCAGAAGCTACTGCATCCCTTTTTCCATGACAAAAAGCGGATCGACGTCATCATCATCATACAACTTCATATAAATTGTGAACCTGCAGCAAGGTCGTTAACGCCTTCAGTATATATTTTTCATTTCCAAAATTTTGCACATGAGTGCTTTGTGCTTCGTATTATATGTTATAGAATTTTTTGTCGATTCATAGAAACAAAATGTGACAGAAAACTGTAATTTTCATAGCTTATAATAATTAAATTTTCTTTAACTGCGTTTAGATATCACACTGGATTGATTGAAAGTGTAGTGACCAATACAGTAATTACTTATCTTTGAGAAAATTTTATACATCTGTAAAAGAAGCGTTTAAAAATAAACTCCTAATTCCAGCATCATCTGTCACAAATAGTGAATTATTAAGTTAGTAATTTGTTACAGGTGACATTAAAGTTTATTTGAGAAAATTACTTCTCAAATAGAATATATACATGTAATATAGCATTACGTGTCAGTAAACATTTAAAGAACATAAATATGTATAAAACACTATGTACATTTAATATGCCGGCGTTCTGGCACAGAAGTAGCGCGTATTTCTCTTGATTTGGATATCCCGGGTTCGAGTTCCTTGTTTTCACCAGTGTTATATCTGTGAGACGTATGCATTTGCCTTCTTGTAAAAAAGGCTGTGCAAGTAAATGTGATGAGTGTTTAACTAAAGTCGTACTCTTGGCCCTGGTTGACGCTACTTCAAACAAGATTTCAAGAACGCTTATTTCAGCTTAAATCCATTGATGCATCAACGGGATTGTCCATAGCAAGTGCTATTTGTAACAACAAACACCAATCAATGTTATTTACAAACGTACTAATGCTCATTCAAATATTTCGCAACGATAAAAATCGACTTATATTGTTTCTGAAATGTTTCGAATTAAGAAATGAAATCCAATAATTGTTACAATACGCTCCAGATAATATTCGTCCAGAACATTCCTTTACAGTCAATAGAAAATGCACTTCTGATTTCGTCTTTATACATTTATCCACATTGGCATTTACATAATTTGTACCTTACGGCAATACTTTTTTCATATTTGTTCTAAACCTATATTTGAAATGCGTGATTGATTTCGACTTTTCGTTTGCGATTAAATGTCTTCCCGTTACTTTCATTTTCATTGTTTCACTTTGTTCAAATGATAATTGGTAAAATATTTTCTTTGAAAATCGCCCTGAGCCGAATTTATTTCGTAGTTTTATTATTTTGAAATTGAGTTAAATGTTCCATTTAGCTTAATGTAAACAAATGAATTGTTTATTTTCGTCTATATTTTGGTTTTCCGTGCTTGAACTGTTTTTCAGATTCAAAATATTTATAAACAATGATTATGATCAGACAGGAAATGTTTTTCTTCAAATTGAATTTATTACGTTACTAAAAATATTTCGAAAAATGAAATCAAGAAAGTTTACAAATAAAAAAGGAGGCATGTATTGATTTTGTTATCCTAATAGTATTTGATATGTTAACATTATGGATTGTCTAAAAGTGTTTTAATAAAGGTTTTATCTTGTAGAAATCCTCTCATTAGCTAAACGTTGTAAGAAATTTTAATAGTGATCCTTGAAATATTTTTTTTTACAAAATATTCAGAAATCTTCCACTATGATATATATATGGTTTCAGTTTTTTGCATAAAAAATTCTGATAATTTTTTTTTTTAGTTTTTGGTTAAAATGTATAAAGAAAATAAATTTCAAAATTATGGCTATTTATATTTTATTTATTACTATGATAGTCACATAACATTAACACAATCACCATCCGGGATTTTTAACTAATTCTAAAAATTTGTATTTTAACTATAAAATTTAAAAACTGAATTTTTCAAAATGCAGTTCATAAATTCGTAATATTCTGAAAATTATAAGTTAAAAATTTCAAATATCATTTGAAATAATTTTTAATTTTCTATCAATTAAACTTCTTGACTTTGCTAAGTTCAATTCTTAAATATAAAATAATAATAGCTACAAGTATCTTTGTAAAATAATAAGGAATGTAATTTTTGAATAATAAGTAAATTTTTTATTTTTCAATTGTTTATTAGGCTGAAAAGGCATTTATGAATATAAAGTGCCCTTTATAAATATTTTCTTACTGATCTCTGATGTCTTACTGATTTAGGATTCTTAGGAATAATCAAAGATTTTTAAATTTCTCCATACCGGTCTTTCTTCTTCTTCTTTTACAGCTTTACAAAATTGATTATGTAATTAAAAATATCAATACTGAAATAAACACATTTCTAATATGGTCAATTTGAATGAAAGGTATTGTTTTATAAGCAATAAACGTATAGAAAAAAATCACTATATAACTGACCAGCATGGTTTTGTATCGCTGTAAAGAAAAATGAGCAAAGTGCCAAAATTATATATTAAAATTCATTATTATTCTTCCTATTCTCATAATTAACATAATGAGAGTTATTCTAATGACCATTATCATTTTGTAAATGGTAATATATATCAACATCAAATTTATTCCCAATTTTGTCACTTTGAAACGTGAACAATTTCTAATAATAATATAAAGACATGTGATTAATAGTTTATAAAATTAACAACTTCCTTTTATTTAAAAAAATGTTAATTTTCTTGCAAGGAATTATAAATCTGATTACGAATAAAGTGGAAAGAAGAAATATTTTGAATGTATGATAAAGCTTTAAGTTTTTAAGACTGCATAATCATATAATTGACAAAAAATACTAAAAGCAAAATTTGCATAAAATCGATAATAACAAAATTGAAATCCAGAAAATGTCTTGTTAAAAAGTTTTAAAATTTAACTAGCTCGTAAATATGTCCTGAGTTTGAAATTTTTTTCACTCTAAAATCCGTGTTTCGTTTTTGAGCTTTCATTCCCATTTTTAGTTACTAAATAAAACCTAATGCCCATTTCGTGGTCATTTTATCAATATTTTTACTTAAGTTGTTGAATTGTTAAGTTATTGAATTCACATGCACACAAATATAAAAACTAATACACATCCAATTTTTTGAAAAAAAATTGATAAAAAATTCGGAAATACTATATAGATTCAGATGCTGAAATAGCGTATTAAATATCATTTTTCTTAATATTTGCGTGTTATAGTTTTCACTGCACAGGAAAGCAGAGACAGACAGCAGATCAGTAACTTTTAATCAGATTTGGTATAAAATTTGATAAGACTTTATAATTTAGGTTATTTATTTATGTAACAAATCTTTTCCATCTAGACCTTTAAGTTTCTTAATTATTTTGTTCCCATGCAATCAGATAATCAGACTGTCATACTTCTTTGAAATGAATTTCGCTTAAAATTTGATAGAAATCTACAAATTTAGTGTAGGACCACTTATTAAAATCTCATCCGTTATTTATCAAAAGCGTTTGTGATTTATCGTGTTCGCCGGTTGGCAGAATTATAAAAGTTTTCGTTCAGACATTACGACTTTTCAATATCCCGAGCTCTAATTACACGATAGTGATATTCCCTCTGATTTATAGAAAGTCAAAAGCAGTAAAATATTGCCAACTCATTTTTTATGAAATTTATCACAAAAATTTGAAAATTATACACATTTCTGTTCATACATGACGAGATTTTCATCAGTTAATAAATGACTGAGAAAATACTTTACATTATGCAACTTTTATCATTGCTTTCGAAGTTTATCTGTTTTAGAAAGTATGAAGATTCGAATCTAAATTCTTTTAGGTGGAAGTAATAAGTTTAAATGCTTGAGTAATCTAATAAATTGGAATTTTAAATCCGATAATGGTACAGACCTGTGAATGTTTAACATTGAATTATTGCTCTGATTTTTTTTATCTATTCACTTTCAATTTGTATTAACACTGGTATCAAAAACTAATAATTTGTATCAAAATGTTCTATAATTTTCCTTAGCTGTCGTACTAGTATAGGGGCCTTCCCCGTAATTCGGGCGTTTCGGCCTGATTCATGGCTGTTCTTCTGTCTTCTGTTTTGGTGGTGGAATTTACCCTCATATATAAAGGGATTGTGCAAGCGAATGTAACGCATCATGAAGCTAAGTCGTACTCTTGGCCCTAGTTGGCACTACTGAAAAAACAAGAGACGCTCACTCGGCTTAAATTGTTGTCAGAAAACTGTCAGCGGCCTAATAAAGTGTCATAAGTCGCAACACAACAGCAGTATCACTTCACTTGAAACTCCATTTTTTTAGAGTTTACATTTTCTCAACTTTATTGATTACTGTGAGTAAATTAATTTTAATTCAGATTCAGATTTATTTCGATCAATTCAGTAAATTGCTTATAATTTACAAGTAATTTTAAAGTAAATTTATAAGTAATTCTAAAAGTCATAAGTTATTAACAAATTTGTCATTTGTACTTCAATCTTAACAAAATAATTTCAATGTACAAAATCTGGTTGTCTTCTATTATTTAAGAGGTACGTTGATTGGTTCCTTTTACATCAACAATCAGATCATTCTCATTGTTTATCATTTTTTGAACTTCTTCGTTTCAGTCTTTCTTCTTTTATTATGAAAAATTTACCCTGTTATTCTGGTATTCTGATCATTAAAAAGAAGAGAAGTAGATCAAGTAGATCAAGTAGAAACATATTTCTTAAAATCGTAAATAAATGAATATAAGTAACAGAATTAATTGATAAAAAATCTTGTTTACATTTCTTTCCAAATAATATTTTTCGATGTACAATTACGTTGAAAAACATTAATTTATTATGGTCAAAGAAAAATATTAGTTAATAAAATGTGTTTATTCCTAACTATTTGATAGTTTTTTTATTGATAGATATATTAAATAAAGAGATGCAACCAAGATATACAAATACTCATTAAAATACAACTATTATTGAAATTATATAGGGGTTTACGAATACCCGGTATTTATTATATACGAAAGTATTCCAGTAATTTATTTTAGAGATTATTCAAGATAGTTAAAAAATTAAATAAAATATTATTTTCTTTTGCTCATATTCATTAAAATAAAATGTGATAATTTGTTTATGTTTTACTTTCCAACAGTATCTCAACTCCTTTAAGACGGAGACGTAGTTTAATTCTTTCATTTTTTATCAACATCTTTTAGAGCTAAAGAAATATCAACAGAGCTTAAATTTAAAAATATCAAAAATTTTAATTTTGTAAAAATTACCATTATTCACTAAATCGAACTAATTGAAAGAAAAAAATTAAATGAATATTTACAAAAATACGATTGAAAATCTTCATATTATGTCAATTCTAAAATAAAACGAATTTGGAAAAATTTACTCCATACAATAACAGTATTTACCTCATCTATTACAATCTACATCTATTCAAATTTGAACATTAAGTGAAAGTTAACTATACGGAAATCAATACAAGACGAGTATAACAGCTACCTTGCAGATATTTATTCGTAGATTGGAAAAAAACATACATAATGAAAACACATAACACATAAAGTGAACTGTTAAATAATTATTGTATAGTTATTACTGGATTGAAAAACAATCAATTTTAAATTTAAAAAATTAAATTTGTTTGAAACCATATTTTCAATTATGTTCATCATGAATAACAAGATAATTAAATAAAACTATAAATGAATATATTACGAAAAATATTATCTTATAAATTAAACTGCATTCCTTTCACATAATCCTTATACATTATCAGATAAATAAAGCATATAAAACAGAGCAGTTTGATCATTTGAGTAAAAAAAGTAGTTTTTGTTTATCTTTAAGAAGTAAATAATAATTGTTACAAAATTAGTATATTTTGCCTTTATTCTTGATCATTATCCAACATATAATTATCGCTGTGAGCCCCATTATAGTGACTGTCATTATCATGTGTACCACCATCTTCTATAGACCATGCTTATATTTATTATTATTAAATGCATTATTATCACTATGAATGATCCCCTCAGGAGAGGGCACCTCGAAATTATGATAAGAGGCTTCCTTCATGTTGGTTGGATCTCGCCACCCTGGAGAATATAGTATTGGGGGGGGGGTAGGGTCCTCCCTTTGAAAACGGGACGTACTTCATACAGGAAGGGTTGTACTGCGCCCGTTTGTGCCCCTAAGGACTAAATAACAATTCCCATCAGTGTTGCTGGTGTGGTGGTCCAGTCATTCGGCCTTACGGTTTAAATCCGTGTGCCTTCCTTCGTGACGAGTCAGAGAGTCTGGTATGACTTATCATCATAAATGTCATCTTAGTTGATTTCGAAGAACTTTTGTGAATGAAACATTCGGATGTTTCTCATGAAAATAATTGTTATGATAGCAATAAATTTTTAAGGCATATTTTGCTTTCGTATCACAATGAATCTCTGATATAAACCCAAGTAGTTTGGGGTAATTAATTTCATTCAAATGAAATTTCTTATGAGTCACTATCTCGCAATTTTATAAAAATATGATAGTATGAATAAAATGTAAGATTGAAGTTAATAATAAAGGAAGAGTACTTAAAGCAATCAGTGAAACTGAAAACTCATTCAATTATTCATAAATTCCTTTTTTATTAAAATTAATTATAAATTAAGAAATATTAATAAAGACATGAAGATTACATAATAAAATATGCCCATAATTATCTAATAAAAATGTTCATTTCTTTCACATGAAATTTACATTTCATACAAAACGAAGAAATTATAAATTTTACAGCTTTTTTAAATTTAATTAAAATTATTCTTACTCCCATCACTTAAAAATAGACGATTTTCTGAATGAATAAAACTAATATTATCTCTATTGCAGCTAATAAAACATTTTTTATGAGTAGATATCTCTGAATTTCACCCAAAATCATGTGAGAGATCTATTTCCTATAATATAATTTGCAATAAAATCAATATAATTCTATCCTTTGCTTAGTATTCAGACAAACGATTTATCTCTGGTAATATTTCAAACATTTCAGTTAATTCATAAAAGCTCTTTGTTGACTTTAATGACTTCAGTAATACATGAAATACTTTTTTTTTTATCTTTACGTCGATAAAAAGAAATGCATTTTTTGATAGAAAATACGAATATATTAGTGTCACTTCGATGGCAAAAGTATTTTTTAATCTCACTATGCGAATATGCATTTATTATATTTACAATAATGAAATTCTATAATTGGGAAACTATTCCCAATTGAAGTATGGTTAATGAGCTTCCATGAAAAACATAAAATAAAAAGCTTTAAATATAAAGATATATATAGAAACATAACATTTTTTTTTGCTTAAGAAAGCAGATGATATCAAAAAATACATCAACTTACGTCAACAATCTTCTATACATTTGTTACATCTCAATTGGGTTTGCCTATTCCCATGTGAATTCTTGGAAGGAGAAAACTTTTAGTCTCAGGTTTATGTTACACTGACAAAGCACTAGACTAACCCGGTCCCACTAAATCTGAACTGCATCAGGAATTTCGGTGCATTAATTAAATTCCTATCTCGTTCAAAATTTGAACGATATAGATCTTGATTCCGAGGTGATAAATCGAATCAGTTTTAGCAAAGGAATTTGCAATGATACATAAGGATTTATCAAATGAATTAGCAAACTAATTTTGTATTCTCCTCAGCTTTTATTTTAACTAGGATAATTCAAAACCTAGCTTTAGATTTATTACTAAAATTTTATAAAATATGTCTTTTCTAATATAAAAACTTTGGAATTAAAAGAAGAGTTTATAAGAGAAAGACTATGAATTATATCTCTACATAAAAAATACGTTGCTCTTGGGGTCCTCTTTAAGAGGGGTGCAGTACCTTCTGAGGGTTGTAAACCCCTGAGCCCCCGAGGATAGAAGCCGGACTTCTTGCTCACACACGTTATAAAGCCTTTTAACGGAGAGGACTACCTTCATGCATTTCATTCATACATTCATCTACATAACGTAATTTAAAACTAGAATAGAGAACGATACCTCTGACCCAGTAACCCCAGAGGTATTACTCTCAATATGGAGGATTTTGTGACCTGGTAGGACTTAACATATGTCAACCACAACATACATGTAGAGTCTTTGGCTGGCAGGTTCGAACTCGTAGCCCAAAAATTGCGAATCCAACGTTCTACCAATCAGGCTAAACCAGTACTCACATAAAATTTAATCGAAATGGAGTAAATAAATTTGCAATGGTAAAGAAAGATGCATTATTGCAAAGAATTACAGTATTTTAATAATAAATTATTTCTTTCAAACATTATTTTTCAACTAAATTTGGAAAAAAATGTGTGGATTTTTTTTATCTTTTAATGTTCTATACCAATAGCTTACAATAATACCAAAAGCTTATATTTATGATTGAATTAAATGATTAGAAAATTCTGATTTCACTAATCATCATAAGTTCCATACTTCTTTTGAAAATTTTATTCCATATCTATTTCTTATACCACGATTGGACTGAAAGCTTTATTTTTTTTGATAATCTTCACTGCGGTTGTTGTTTTTTTAATTTTTTTCTTATTTAAGGAAAGTTACTGATGTATAATTAATGAACAATATCTATCAAACGATCGGTTTCTCTATTTTAATTTTAATTTTTTAAGAATTCATTTTTTACACAGTTTAGTTATAAATACCTGATTTCCTGAATTTGATCTAGTCATAATTATTTAGCTTTGATTAGTTTAATTATATTAACGTCTAGATTGAGTTAATTTTGGAAGTGCCTTATAATTATAACCATAATTATAGAAATAAAATGCGTGAAATTCGGAAAGATGAAATTTTAACTACTTTTAAGACTTTATTGAAAATATATAATTTAATTCAAAGTTACAGACAGCTTATTTTCCTAAATAAAAATATACAGTTTTATGAATGTTAAAAATATACAGTTTTATGAATGTTAACAGTTACATGAATGCTTCTCAACATAAATTTTATTCAATAATTAAAAATAAGATTACAAAATTTCGTTAATTTAAAATTTAGTATAATAAACTTCTTTCTAGATGCTATCTAATTTAATATGTAATATACATAATTTTAATGACTACTCGCTGTATGAAAATTTTAGATACTGTCTTATATTAAAAAGAAAAAATAATAAGATAGCTAATACATAAATAGAAAGTTGAAATCATAAAATTTGCAGGAATGGGGATTCACAGAAAAATATTTTTATAGGTAATGAATTTATACAATTACTATTTTGAAAATATTTTGGCACTATCCTTTATTTTATTACATATTATTACTTTATTTTAACAAAATATAGCTCAAACAATAAAACAATACAAGTCAGGAAATTTAAACACAAATGCATGTTTACCACTTGCTTCCAAAAAAAAAAATTGCCTTAAGCTACGATTGCGAATTTCGCCAAGTTTAAAGTGCATGAAATGCCTCTGGGGGAAGTTATTTTTTTCATCACCTTTCCAAGCGTCACCTTTGAGTAGAATAAACACTTGATGGCTGAAACCCAATTAATCTGAATGCTTGACTAAATTTGTCATTTCTTTTGAGCTGGGTGGGTCTGGTATTGACCTAATATGCGATCGGAACAATTATTGACCTTAAAATCAGTTAAATGATAAACTCCGTGCCTAGTGTCGCCAATTTACCAGATTTATATATATACAGGATCTAAAATCATGCTCAGTATCTCAAAACCAACTGCAGCTGTCATATCTTTCAGATTCAGCAGTAATATACTAAAGCAAAATGATTGCTAAGGTATGCTATGTTTGAAATTTAATATTAATTTTTTACCATTGTCAAGCAATATTAAAATATCTATGAAATGATATTAAAAAAAATACTAAAAACTAAAATTCGTTAATTCTGAAAATATTTTAGATTTTTTTATTTTTGAAGCTTAGTTATTATGCAATTTTTTTACTATTAAGAAACTAAAATGGGAATTTAATCAATTTTGATTCAATCGTTTTAATTTAAAGACAGCAGTTTAAGAGATATTTTTATAGCCTTTGTATGCTATTAATAAATATTTCAGTACGAATTTTCCTTTTAATCTAACGTACAATAAAATTTTAAATCTTTGTTATTAAATTATGTTTTTAATTATTATTTTTTTCTGTACGGGCATATATTTGTCATAGAATTTTTTAAAATTTATAGTTAATACATCGAAAGCAGTAATGAGAAAATATGATTTTTTGTAACATTTATTCGTGATAAGAAAATATTGGTAAATTTTATAATAATTTTATAATTTTGTCATTATTTTTTGAATGGTTTTTATATTATTAAGAAAGCGATAAAACAGAATTTTCGAATTTCCTAAACATCCTTAAATCTATAATTCTAAAATGAATGAAGAAATTTCTTATGAGCATCTTATGTTATTACTAATTCAGAATTATTTATTTATCCACTGTTATGATAACACAGTAAATTTCCTACAATTTCTTTTTTCAATGATTTCTTCATTTAAGATAAACTTGCAATTGTATTCCTAAGATGTCCACTATTATTTTTAAAAAAATAATAAATATAAAAAGTGACAACTTTTTAACCCATTTTTTTCATAAATCTAAGTTGTTTTTTAAATAAAAAATTTGAAATGTTTTTATATCAGAAATCTTTTATTCTTTTATAGGTAATTCTCGTTGCTGTTTTCTGCACTGTTGCTTATGCAAGTCATTATGAGCATCACCATGAGGTAATTAATTATTCTTTTTTTTTGGATTTTTATCGTTTTTATTAAAAACAGTTGCGTTGCTTCAAAACAAGACTAAATTATAATTTAAAAATCACTTTTAAATTATGTTCATAACTATTTTATTCTCGATAAATGTTTCAAAAAACCTGTGAAATCTCTTGTTAAAATAATTTACATAACAACTTGAAAAAGATGCATTAAGCATCGAAAATATATAATTCAAATTTAAGGTTATGGTATATCGTTAGAAATATGGTCTTTAACTTTGATTACTTTTAAAAATCAATGAATGCATTTTTTTAAGATCACCAGAACAACATTATTATTATTTTTTGTTACTAATGGCATGGAAAAGCCACCAGCTAATACAGCAGTATATTAAAGCTGAAAGGAGCGTCTCTTCTTTTTGAAGTAGCGCCAACTAGGGCCAAGATTACGACTTAGTTACACACTCACCACATTTGCTTGCACAGCTCCTTTATACAGGGGGCACAGTCAAACATCTCACAGATAGCACACAGAAGAACAGCCATTCCCAAACCGGGACTTGAACCCGGGGCTCCCAGAACACGAGGAAGACGTCTGCGCCAGAAAGCCGGCTGAGAACAATATCTACTAAATATAAATGATTTTTTTAATTAATTAATAAAATGTGTGATGATAAATATTCAGAAGACTAGGAATTTTAATCTGGATGTGTAGCTATTTTTAATATCTATTTATAACTGAACAGAGCATGGATAAATAATTTTTAAACTTTTTTTAGTTGTTAAGCCTCACACATGACGGGAACGAAGTCACATAAAAGTAAAATTAATGCATATGTTCAAATTACATTCAGTCTTCGAAAGAATATATTTCAGTATCAATTATATTATCTCTACATTTAAATGATTTTTTTTAAATTTCATAACTAGAAAATTAATTTATAATGAGTATTAAATCTTTCATATATGGGCCAGAACTTTAATTGTCATATAAAATCAGCAGGAAAATAATATTTATCTCAGTTAAAAACGTTTAAAGACTTGTTTATTTATGCTAAAAGTGCTGAAAAATTTAAAATGGGAAATTCATTTTCCATATTAAATGGTGTAAAATTTACAATTTTAGCATCATCACCATCCTCAACCCTACAAATTAGGCTATGAAATCAAAGACCATCATGGATCTCAGCACAGACATGAACATGGAGATGGCCATGGACATGTACAAGGAAGTTATGGTTTCACTGACCACAGAGGTATCCACAGAGAAGTCCACTACGTGGCTGACCATCATGGATTCAGAGCCACCGTGAAGACCAACGAGCCAGGAACTGCCAACCAAGATCCAGCTGCTGTTAAATTGCATTCAAACGCCCATTACGCTCACCACCATCACGAGCCCCATCATCATGGACACCATGGTCATCATCATGGGCATGCTCACGTTTACCATCACCAAGATAACCACCATGGCCACCATCATGGTTGATCATTTAAAACATCTAAGATATTAAGTTTCCGATCAATAATTGTTTCCCTCTGTGATGCAATAACGGATGCCAAAACTTTCTAGAACATTTTTGGGGGAGAGGTGTATTTTTTTTCTTCACTTCTATTAGCTTTCTGTACTATTTTTTGCCTCATCTTTTCATATTATTTTCCTATAATTGTCTCAAGCATGTCTCCTTTTACTTATTTTTACCATTTATTTGTTGTTGTTGTTTTGAAGTGTAAAAAAATAGCTTCCAAGATGGAAAAAGGGTTGGCAGGGTGTTTCTCTATTCCTTTAATACATTTCTCATTTCTCTATCTTGACTTAATCTGTCCAGCATGTTTTCGTTCCTTAAGTTTTGCTAATTATGCATGATTTCCTATTTCGGGCATTGACTGATACCTTAGAACTCTTTTGCAACTTTTTACCATTTCTAAATTTCTTTCTTTCTGTTCCTAATTATTGTTCAGTATAATTTGTTTTTAATGAGTTTTGGTATTTTAAGTGGACCATCACTATAGATATTTTCTATGTAATTGTACTTATTCTTCATAACTTTCATTTTTATCCTTCTTAATGTGACTTTTATCATTCTTTATGTAAATAATTTTACATAGGTCATCCTTTAACCCTAATTTTAGTTTTGTGTCTTTTCCTTTGAAAAAAGTCCTTCTTTACAAAGCTTGTGAACTGAAATAAAACTTTTTGAATTTATATCTGTGTTATTGTTCTATTTCAAATAATTTAAAACATAAAAACACGGAAATTAATGTATTTTTCATAAAACTTTTACTTTCTTGTGTATTATTATGTTGCATTTCTGAAAAATCATACACAAATGTGTTTTAGAAGAATTGTTAGCATATTTTGTGAATGTAGAAATTACCGAGAAGTAAACAAAAGCATAAAACTCATATTAGTATCACATTTTGATACTTGGTAAATGCAAATTAAGAGAATAATTAATTAAAAGGATAGCCACAAAACTTTAAATTATATCCCATTAATATCAAAAGTGACACAGATAATTTAGAAAATGTGGATGATTCATTTCAAATTTTTTAGGTGTTTCACAATTTTTAAAAAACCATTTTTAATGTCTAATTATAAATGGGCTTCATAGATGACTATCAGACTATAATATAAATACGCCGGTAATGACTACTATTTTACTACTCTTTCAGTACATAAATTACTATAAAAGTAAAGAAAAATTAACCTGTTAAAAAAGCATGGTCATCATGGCTCAAAATTACATTTTTAATCTGCAAAGTCTTGTTTGAAGAAATAAGCAAAAACGTCTTTAAGTATTTCCTTTTTCATTTTAGTTATCAAGGTTCAAAATTTAGTTTTCAATATCCGAAGCATTATTTCAAGAAATTAGTAAAACTTCATCAAAAATTTTATTTTTGTATATTTTAAAGAAATAGCACATCTTCCATTTGTTATTAAGGTTAGCAAGCCAAATCCACTGTGATTGTCAAAATGAAGCCAGAATTCTAGTGATTAAAGAAATTATTATTTTTAAACTCATACACAACTTCGGCTCATACATACACAATCATAGTTAAATGAAATTGAACAGTTTTATTTGAAAACATTAATATATTTTTTAGTTATTGCTG
Source organism: Argiope argentata (assembly GCA_026289955.1). NCBI lineage: Eukaryota > Metazoa > Arthropoda > Arachnida > Araneae > Araneidae > Argiope > Argiope argentata. The sequence goes on from JAOUZG010002851.1 coordinate 16,803,211, forward strand.
TAATAAATAATACCTTTTTTGAAAATCAATCAATTCAAAAGTATTCCTTAAAAATCATAAAAATGTTTGTAATTTTTAAGAAATAAAGCTTTAATTAAAAGTTATAATTTAATATAGGTTAAAAATTGATGTAAAATTAATAAATGAAAAAGGAAATAAATCCTTTTGTTTCAATATTAGTTTATATTTTTATCAAATATCTTTTCCATATTTAATTGAAACATTTTAATCATTTTTTATCAAAAATAGTTTGTTCAAAACATTGTATTACTGAAACAATTCTTTCAGTTGATAAATGCAAAAAATATCTGTAACAGACACTAAACAATGTAAACACAAGTTAAGATACAGAAAATATAAAACTGACATTTAAGTAGTTAACAAGCTGTTATTTGTTTTGAATTATATCATGAAACTTTTTTCCTTTTATACATATTATGCATCTTTTGATTATTTATTTATTCAGCATTTGATTTGAAAAGGAAACATAACATTCCGTTTTAAAAGGATAAAATTCAATTTGAATACAATATATTCATATTATATTCAAATCTTCCCCACATTTCAACTTTCTAATCCTATTTTTTGTGTATTATAATTCATAAATAGAAAAAGAAGGAAGAAGAGTCATCAAAAAACCTCGGTTTGTTTAAATTAAATCGCATTTCTTGTTACTGAGAAGGAAATTCCGAAAATAATTGATCTTTTTATATCTGATAAGTAGGATTTTAGTATGTAAAAACGTGAAAACATATTTAAATCTTTTGAAACTGTTTGGAAAGCTAAATCAAAATAATCTACTTATCTTTACTTATAATGAGCAAGGAATTAACCGTATTGTATCTCCGCATATACCTTTCGCTTTTCAGTAGACATCTTCATTTTTTAAAGACTTTATTAAAATTGACCTTTAAGTTAAGACGGTTTTAATAATTTGGATTTATTCTTTTGTGGAAACATTTAAAAGGTTTTTTTTGCTACGATAGTGGAAAGACTATCCTTTTTTTAAAAAAAATCTTATTCAGTCACAATTATGGTTAGAAAATCTAAGGATATTATATTGTAATATTGAATTTGCTGCATTATAACATAATTGATATAATATTAAACATTATTATTTGTTATATTTTTAACAAAAATAATTCAAAAAATTAAAAGTTATTTCAAACTTATGTCAACAAAGAGATTTTTTATTTCAGTTACTTTTATTAAATAATTACAAATAATATATATATAATTCATCAAAAAATAATTGATTTTCTCAAGAACTGAACTCGAATTCTTCAATTAACTAGAAAACTACTGAAATTCTTGCATTTTATCGATTGAGATTAGCAACTGCTAAAGATCTATTTTAAGTATTAAAAATTGATTTAATTAAATTCATGAATTAATATTTGAAAAACTTTATTAGCACCAAGTGTGATCTACAACAAGTTTTAAAATTGAACTTAAATTAATGAGTAAAAAGTATTTTATTATCTATTGAATATATATATATATATATATATATATATATATATATATATATATATATATATATATATTG
>JAOUZG010002851.1:16805159-16824350 GCA_026289955.1 Argiope argentata
TGTGTGTGTGTGTGTGTGTGTGTGTGTGTGTGTGTGTGTGTGTGTGCGTGTGTGTGTGTGTGTGTGTGTGTGTGTGTGTGTGTGTGTGTGTGTGTGTGTGTGTGTGTGTGTGTGTGTGTGTGTGTGTGTGTTGCAAAGCAAAATGGATAAATAACATTCAATGAATGCAGCAGAGTGTTAATGATATAACAAAAAAGCAATTACAATTTGTACAAAATTATGTAGGATACCGAATAGATTTATAATTTAATTGATGTTACAATGAAACCTGAACGAAATGTCTCCATTATGGGGAAATATTTTGTTTTTTTTTCTTTTATAGAATAAAGTCTTTCAAGTAAAACTATGTTACATTGTATTCTATTTATTGAATGAACTAAAAATTAATTTATATCTAATACTAAATTCAACAAATTAGCAAATTTTATCATTATAAATTGTCATTATAAATTTGTACTCAAATTATAAGAATATCCATTCATTACTAATTAAAAAACAATACTGAATCAATGATTAAAAACAAATTAAAAATAATCTTTCCATTTATAAAACTAAGTATCTTCTATATAAATTTTGAAATAGTTGGCATATCCTTGACATTCACAACACTATCACGTTTTATATGTCATAGTTTTCAAAACAATTGACAAATAATTGTTGTAACCTTTATTTTAGTAAACCAGTGTCTTTAATAACGTTTCCCATAAAATAAGACATAAAATACAATTAACCGCTTTAAAACAAAACAAAAAATAAGGTTATTGCTCTTTTTCGACTTCTGTATGACAACTCCAGTATTTTAAACACAATTTGAAACTGGTTTGTTAACAGTTCTTGATTTTTGGATAAGCAAATTTGCCTTTTTTTAAATCTAATATCTGTAGAATATATTACTTTCGGCTCTAAAAATGTTACAGTTTTTTTTTTTTTCATTATTTTCAATGAACCAGGCAAAACTTTTATTTACGTATACGAAACCTGTCCTTCGTTTCTCAATGTAAATTTAATAGATTCGTCAACAATACAGAACTCATGATTGAGTTTTTTTTTACTTACAATGAATCGATATTGTTTATAAAGTAAAGTCTTTTAGATATATTTCAGAATAATTTTGATCTAAAATGGGAAGGATTGTTTTTATATTAAATAATATAGAAAGACTAAAACACATTACAATTAATTTTGGGCTTTCTTAAATTTCTAGTAAATTACAAAACTCAGCCTATATTTGTTTTTAAATAAGAATTTTTATAAGCACAGTTGATGTCCTTGTTCATATTGTTTCTTCAATATTAATGATTAATATTTTATTGTTTAATTCTATAAACTATTTTTAATATAATCTTTATAAAGTAATGCTCACTTAATCATACAAGTTACAGAAAATATATTCTTTCATATTTTCAATTTCAAATATGCAATGATAACATGAATTTTATTTATTTATTTCTAATGTTGATAAAATTTTCAATATAAATAGCTTCTCAAGTCATTTAATTATCTGTAGCTACTTGATTTTTTGAAATTGATAAAGTCAATGCACGAGGCAATGAAACATTCTCAAAGTAATTACCAAACATGTCATTACCTTGTTTATCTTTTGCATTATCTTTATTCTTCTTTTATCTTCAAAAAACATTTTTTATTTATCTATGTGGTTGATTAAATATTTAAAATACATTTTGAATGTGCATATTTAACTATTTCACCATTCAAAATTATTTTTACAAAAAATTATTTCCGCTTAACAAAAAGTTTTGAATTACATTATAAAAATTAATAAATCAAAAATTTATAAATGATAGTAAAAAAGAATTAAATTCACTTCTTGTCGAGTCATTTATTGATAACTCTTTCATCAATGAAATTCCTACGTATACAAGTAAGAGAAAAAAATGCGCTTAATAAATGACTAGTGCAGAGTGATTTCTTCTAATGGGAGAAATCATTATATTGAGACGTATCATGGCTTAACCTTGTTCATGATGTAAATATTTTATTTTCATACATCTTGAAATGTGGTTACTGTATATTTTTCATGATTTTTCATTAAGGAGCTGAAATTTACAATGCTTGCAAACATTCATCTTTTATCAAATTTTAAAACACTCAAAGTTCTTTAGCTGAGTGTACCAACATAAGGTAGATAAAAAAATTCTAAATTTATCTTCTTGAAACTCTGAATATGGTTTTGAACTCAGATATAATAGCCAAGCTTTATTGGAATGTTACTGATCAATATTTAATATATTGATCAATATTTTGTCCAAATTATTACTTTTATACAAAAGAAAATAATGTTTCAACAAACAATATTCAAACAAAAGATGTCTACATCAAAATATGAACAGAATAATCCTAATTATGAGAAGGTCTTGTTTTTTCTGTATAATACATCCTGTAGCGTTAAATGGGAATTAGAAGTCATTATGAAGCCAAAAAAATAAGTTATTTAAAATATATCTATCATTCCTTTTCTTTTTTTCCACATCCATCTGTTTTAGTTATCCTCATAATTTTTTTTTCATTTCTTAAATGCTTAAATATATGCTCTTATTATTCAGATTTATAGATTTATTAATCGAAATTTAAGAAAATAATATCTTTACCAGAAATGTTAATGAGATTGATAGAAGCAAATTTATTTTCCTTTTGTTTTAGAGCTATTATATTTGACTTAACTTTTTTTCAATTTAAAAGATATAGAAATAATGTTTTGGTACTTTTTAGGATAAAAAATATATAAACAATGATTTTGTTTTCTTTCTCTGAACTTTAACACTTTAAGAACATACACAAAAAGGCATAAACGATAATGTTTTGAGTCAATTATGCGTAAAATAAATGTTACTCATACAGAATATTCAGGAAGAATGGCCTGGATAAGGAAAAAATAAATTTTTGGAAGTTGGAAGTAAGAATATGGTTTTCCATTAAATCATTTGATATTTTCTGAATGATTAATGTTTTAAATCCTTTTTTAATTCTCAGAATTTTATATCAGAAACATCCAGTACAAATAATTCTTCTCAGATACCAAATAAAAATTTCTTTCTCATTATTGTATATTTTTATTTTATAGATAAACTACGTAGGGTATTTTTTAAGATGAATTAATTAGGAAAAACATCTTTTAATAATTGTAATTATATTTCATTTTAACTGCTTATTTGATCAAAAAGTGATCCTCAAATCATTGTGAAATTATGAAAAATTAAGAAGTCGTAAATACAACTATTTTGGAACAATTGTTCTCCTAGTATCCATAATAATTGGGAAATTCGCTTGACATAAAATTTTTAGTGGATGTTGAGTGACATACCTACTAATTATGCTGTCTCAGAAAAAATTAAAATCACATACAAACTCAGTAGCTTATATTATCCAATTAAATAATTCAAAAATTTTCAAAATTATTTTATTTAAAAAGTGTTTGTTTTTTGCTGGTAAAATGCTCCATCAGCAAGAATATTGTAATTGTTTAAAATCTCGTAACACTTATAACTAAATGATACAAACCAATTATTCTTTTCAAACTGTCAAAATCCAAAAACTCATTTCATTTCGACAGAATGACACAGTGTTTTTTTCACCCAAACTCACTTATCATTCAGTCTGTGCGCCAAATTTCGAATCATGTCGATAATCTGCTTTAATCCTAAAATTACATGTCAGAAGCCGCTATTCTTCCTTTTAACTTCCCATTTCTTCTCTAATTCCTTTCTTGTGGGGATGATTATTCCGTGAAAGATCAAATACACGTGTTTCCACTGCGACACTTTCAGTAGCTTCGGGGAAAATATCCAACCAAGTGATAAAAACAAGGCGGGTAATGACAGAAATAAAGAGAAAAGCTTGTACCTGGAGACACCGATAATGGCCAACGTTATAAAGACTGTGATTTAAAGATATCAGCTGCAGATATCGTAAAGTCTTCGGTGAGGCATCATTTATTACTTGGAATATGGCGTTCAAAGTAAGTTGTGGATATGTTTCTTATTCTACTTATAAACAATAAAAAAATTATTTTTATGAAATACTAATGGTTTTTTAAATATATTTCTTTTTATATATCAATATTTAAAAAATTATTAGATTAAATAACGCATATTTTGTTCGTAATTCGAATTACAAAAGTTATTTTATGTTTAATAAAATCTTGATTTGTATTTTCTACTCCAGTATGTAGTCAATAAGGATTAAAAACAATCAACGCACTTTCATATTTACGTTTATTATCACTCAATAAAATGTAGTTTCATTCTTTTGCGTATCTTAATTAAATGTTTTGTAACGAAGTTCAAAAATACGAAATAAATCTTTTTAGTAAAAATATGCATTATACACAATATTATAGTATTTCTAGTATAGTTTTATGTATAATCTAATGATATCTTATACCTTTAAAAAGTCTAATTCCATATCGTTCGTACTTTATTTAGCTTTATAACCATTTAATATCTTAAAGATGTATTATTATTATTTTAACTGGAATCCAGTTTATTTTTCCATTCCTACTGTTAGTTCACACTATCTCTATAAATATTTAAATATCTGGTTCAAATATGCAAACGTTAGTAAAATAAAAAAAAATTTCAATCATTAAAGTTCGAATATTTGTTTTTTTAAACTTGTGACAGATGACACTTAATGTTAATACAATTTTTTCAGATATTAATCTATTAATTAAATTTAATTCATTTTTAATACTTTAAATAGAATTTCAACAGTTTGTAATGAAAGTTTAAATCAATAGACAATAGCTCAATCGGTAAAATGCGAGGATTTCAGTATTTTTCACGTGAAGGGGAAGAATGAGAAATCAATCATAGCGAAAATAATTATTTTTTAATAAATTCGTTTTATTAATTATAATTATTTAATATGAAGTAACTAAAGTAAAAAATTTTGCTGACCTGAGTAGTAATTCATTTAAAAAAATTTATATTAATTGTTTTAAATAAACTGATAATTCTATTGACAAACCAAACTTTTTTTCTAAAGCTATTTCATTCTTATTATTTTTGTTTTCAATAAAGTTCGCTATTTAGAAGAGATGTTATACAGATATTTACTCATCATATTTCAAAATATCAATAACAGACCATTATTTAATTTTAAATACATTTTATAATACGTATTATTATTATCAAGACAAAAGTAGTTCGACATGAAAGTAGTACATATTTGGAACTGTTCATTAGCTTCATATTAGGAAATGTCAATAAATCATACACATAAGTTGAAATACACTACAGAAAAAGGCTTGAATGAAATAAAATGGAAAGGTAGTTATTGCAAATTTGCCACCTCTAGACACAACTGAAATTTATGTTGATGCAACCTTCCGAGGAGGAGATCAGCTTGTGTATCTAGACCTCATAGAATGTCGACAAATATGAACAAAATCGTTGTGGCGAAATCAGTTTTTGAGATCGTCGTCAAAATTAAGCTTCTTGCCCTCGAAGAATTCCTTCATGGTTCCAAACAGGTGAGAAACAGAGGGTTTTAAGTTCAATCTGTTTACCTAAATGTTTTGCAATAGTTCCCCAGCCTACTTCGTGTTCTTACAAAATTGCAAAGAGTTGCTTGGATCAACTACCATATATTTGAACCTGCATCCTCAAGTTTCCATTGTTTTCTATCCATGAAAAGATCTTATATTTGATTCTGTTGATGACATCAAACTGATCCTATGACAGCTGCTTTCTTCGCAACAAACGGGATTCTATTACGCTTGGATTATCAAACTGATTCAGATCTGGGACAAATATTTCAGTATAAATAGTAGTTAAGTCCAAAAGTGGTAAATTGATAATATCTTCATTACCGTTTCAAATTTATGTTCATTGCATATATCAATAATAATAAGAAAAATTCATTGCATTTAATAATAATAACAACAAATTTTGTGGCCAATAATGCGCCCAAAATTAGTATTTTACTTATTGATGAATTTTCAAATTTAGTTAAAATTCTGCCAGATCCTTACAGAATAAATAGATGGAAAAAATACCAACATAATGATTTAAATTAAGAAAAGATAAATTGTTGAATATAAGTAAGGTCGGGAGAATTATCTTGTTTAGATAATTCTACAGACTACATATTGGGCTTCAAACTTAGTTGAAGATTAAATAATAATATTTTTCAAACTTCTTTTCTCAAAAGAACTAGTACAGGAGAAATAGAAAGATTAAGAAAATTATGATATTTTATTTGCCTTTGAATAATAAATTAATAAGTTACTTTTGAGATTTAAAGAAATTACACTCATCTTGTATTTTCCCCAAGAACTTTAGAACACATTTCAATGATGTTTTCAAATAATTTAAATATTGTTACAATAATATATTCATATAATTACATTTTACTTACAACAAATAGCTGCGATATAGTTACAATGAATAGTTAAAACAGTCAATGATATATTTAAATAGTTAAAATATAGTTACAATAGTTAATATTATATTTAAATAGCTAAAATGTAGTTACAATAGTCAATACTATATTTAAATATCTAAAATATAGTTACAATAGTCAATACTATTTTTAAAAGTTAAATAGTCAGCAATATCGTTGAAGAAAATTTAAAAAAAATATTATAATATGATTTTAGGAACAAAAAATAGTAGTATTTTAATAATATAAGTGGATAAATTCTTCATAAATTGTTAAAAATTTTAGAAATATTTGATATTTATTTCATTTGTCCAATTGTTTTGAATATTTTGGAACAAACTCCTTTCAAAATATGGCATATTTAACATAATTCAAAATTTTATATTTGATTAGCATTAGTAACGGATGTTGAGATTTTTTTCCATAGAAATGAAATATTAAATGCCTTTTCTTATAAAATTTGCCTGAAAAGAATACCTTTGAAATGTGATAAACAATGATGTAGAAGTACAGTTTGCTTTGTATCTTAGGGAAATTGTTTCTTCATTTCAAAAAATCATCGAGAAATAACGATTATAGCAATAAATCTTCCCAAATCATACTATTGAGGTGTATTATTAAAAACTGGCCAATCATTTCTTTATGTATTTATTATCGAACCATCATTTTGATCGATTTCACCAAACGTAATAGTTTTATAATTGGTTGAAATAACATGATTTGTTTAAAGTTCTTGATTATTGCTAGCCGAAAGAAATTTTTAATTTGTCTCAGTTTTATAAAACTAGACTCGTAAGATTTCACTACATGTATAAATAATAACATCTATAGTTGAATATGGATCTTTAGGAGAATATTTGCCTGCATCTATTAGCATGTCAAGTTTGGTAGCTCTTTTCATATCATCGGTGAATTTCATTCATTAATATTGAAATAAACAAAAGAAAATTTCGAGTACTGAACACCAAAATCTTCCCTTTCTCCAAACCATAATCTAATTCTTTTTTTTTTGTCATTAATACATTTCATTGGAAAAAGAAACAGGTATTCTGCTACTTTTTGTGTAGAAGGTATATGCTATATTGAGTGGCGACAGTAAACCAAATAATACATCGTAGACAAAATAATCTACGAATCATGACCATAGTTTTGGCTATTGTCCAATACATCTTTGTTTAAACTTGTATTGTTACTCGTTTGTAGTTTCATCACTCTATATTGGGTGTTATGGGAATCACTGAAAGTCATTTCATGTTTTTCAGTAAACATATTATGAATCATTTAGAAAATGTGTTTAATTCCATTCCGAAAGCAGCCTATTCTACAAAAATAGATTCATCAAAATAAACACTTACTCAACAATTTGAACTATATAATGTTTATAATTATGTCAAAAAATTAACAGTGAGGAGTCCTTTTTTAAATATTAATTCATATTTGAAATTCATTGTAGTTAATTATATTGATGGCTTTTACATTTATTGCTTCTTTTGGTCAATCGAAATTTCTCTTTCTGATGATACTTTCAGTGCAATAAATTTAAGTATTTTTAGTAGTCACTGCAGTTAACATAAAGGAATAAGGGAGAAATTTTTAGATACATGTTATCAATATTAAATAATGCTTCTATATAATATCTATTATGAGCAACTATTTTTTAGTAGTTTATCTTTCGTCATATTAACATCCCGTTGTAAAGAAGCATTGTAAACCAGGGCTATTTTGAAATAAAACTTGTCATTTTGAACCGCAGTCGGATAACGATGACGAAACCAGAGTTGGCACCATCCTCTCTTCACCATTGGGTGGATGTTTGGTCCTGAGGGATTCAATGTACAGTAGACCCCCTTACACGACTGTTCTTCAGTGGAATCGGGTCTCGAACCTGCAACAAGCTAAGATTTTACCACCGGGTCACCACGGCCCTGTCACTAAACATGCTGGAATATCTGATAACTTTATACCATATATATTTGCAATATTAAAACAATCTTTTAGATATATTTGTAATACATTTTTATAATTTGTAAATAATATTAATATATTTCCAGATTCTGTTGGCGCTTGCAGGATTATCTTCTGCTTTAGCTATGCCTGTTGTTGAAGAAAAAGTGAGTTAAATGGGATTTTATTTATTATTAATGCCTTACACTATATTTTATTCAAAGGATATATGATAACAAATACTTTACGCTAAATTCGAGCAACAGTTATTTTGATGATATCTTTTATTCTTTGAGCTTCATCTCTTATTCCCTGTTATATATTGTACAATTAAATTAGAATAATTTATTTTTATTGAAAAACTTTGAAACAATGCATTTATGTTTGTATATTTCACTTTAAAATCAAATTTAACTTTTTGAAAAGACAGATTTCGAATAATTTATCTGTTTTTAATTTAACAGCATTAGTTAGATATTTCCGCATTGAACTAGCTCTCCCTAGCTGAATGGCCATCACACTGCTTTTGTAATCAGGAGATAGCGAGTTCGAATCCCACTTGCAACGACCGGATTTAAAATTTATGTAATTGTTTATTTAATTCTTTATTGTATATGCTTTATTTCCAGTTCCATATGCTTCTGGACGATTCTTTAATTTACCAGAGAAGTACTCAAGACTTTTCTTTATGTCTCCAGAAATGTATTCTGGAACTTTCCTTACTGGTATAAAAGCAGAAGGTCTCTCAGTCGTAGAGCTCAGAGTTGTTCAGAGATCGTATTCGTACTTCTTCGTTGAGTTGTTGTTTCTCATGGTCCGATTTACAGCTGAAGGAGGGCTTTGATAACCTTTGAGGGTATGAGCCTATAAGTACTCGAAGGCAGAAGTCTGAATTCTAACTCACAAATCCCTTTTACGGGTTGATCTTCGCTCACGCATTTCATTCATTCATCCTCATATCGTAATTTAGGTCTAGAAGAGAGAAGATGGAGGACTTCGTCACCTAGACAGATTTTACATGATGCAGCCACCCCACACACGGAGAGTCTTCGGCTGAAGGGTTCGAATTCATAGCCCTAGGAATGCAAATGCAACGCCCTACCAACCAAGTTAATCCATCCACTCATTGGGTTGACTTAATAAATCGATTTAGATTTACTTTCTGAGCGCCATTGTGTTCCACTTTAAAGTACCTACGCGATAATATTTTGCAAAATGTTTGAATTTCATGAAAGAAAAAAAAATGTTCTTATGTTGAAAAATATGATCTGTGGTATTTTAAGATTTTAAGATTTGTTTTAATAATGTATGGATAAAGAAATGGTCAAGATAGAAACTTGTTATTTGATTGTAGTTTATAACAGAAATTAAATGTTTATATGACAAACAATAACTATCCAATTTTTATATATATTGGCTATACAGCAAAAATCATTAATTTAATGTAAACTATCTTTATTAAATTTTCATGTTACTTGTTTCACTACATTTTATACTACAACTACTTGTGTATGCGAATAGGACTTAACATTTTTTATACTATATAATGTCTTCTACAAATATTCCAGAAGGACAATTGTACAGTGGTACAAAGCTCTTAAACATATAAAAAAAGTCAACACATTGACAATCTAAAATAAAATGACAGTAAATAAATTTAGAAACATTCCAAAATTTTTATTCTATGTTAACTTCAATTTAGCCATTTTCCAAAAAGTTTGAAATGCCATTTTAAAAAAAAAGTATAAATTATTTATAAACAACTGGTACACCACAATATCAAAGTATATTTTCAGATGAAGTTTCAAAATTAAATGTTGTTGCTGTTGCTATTAGTGATACTTGCTATGTACAAGCGTGCTGATGGTTTTCAACGATTTTAAGCCTATTGAGAGTATCTTGATTTCCTGTAGTGCCAACTAGGACTAAGAGTACGGCTTAGCTATTCCATGCGCTACATTCGCTTGCACAACCCCTTTTCACAGGGGGGGGGGGCATTTGTACACCTCACAGATAGAATACAGAAGAACAGCCATGTTTGAACCCTGGACTCAAACACGAGACGCCCAGATCACGGAAAAGACGCTGTACCCCTATGTCAAGACACCGGCCTAACCAAAAAGTTGATGTAATTAAATAAGAAAATGTTTCTGTGTGTGAAGTACTCCGTTTTTTCCCTATAACATATAATTAACACTTCATGTAATATGACTCAGCGTTTTAATGAATTCAGATAAATGATATTTTAAGGAATTTCTTTGGTTATATAATTCTTTTGTACTTAACCCCCTTATCTTTAAGGTCATTGCCATTAAGGTATTTCAGAATAACGAGACATCTCCGTTTCTCCTTCACAGATAGGAATTCTCACCCCCTTCAAATATTTCATTTGCAGTCTAGGTTCTTAAAGGTAGGATATACAAAATATATTTCAAGTAAATATATCCTAAACATCCTTTAAATGTTTTTAGTAATCCTTCTTGTTCCTTAACATACTCAACTTAACATAATCATAACATACTCATCTTAGCATACTCATAACATACTCATATTAATATATTCACATTATTCTCATCTTAACATTATCATCATCTCGCATCAGGCATATTCAATCGATAATATGAAAAGAAAGGAGTTCTGAGGAACTTGAGTGGGACATCAAATGTCATTTGGGCAGGTTCCCTATCTTCAAAGAATGGTCGGGTGAGGCCTTAACGTAATGACAGAGTTATAACAGAGATGATTTTTACTATAACTAAATATCAAATGATATATCAATGATTATATTTACATAAGTATTTATTTCACTTCACAGAATATTATAATTCGTCTGAAATGATTTATATATAATTTCGTTTTCAGATTGAAAACTCTCAGCCCTATCATTTTGAATACGAAGCGAAAGCTGACCATGGGATACATTACAGAAAAGAAGAAAGTGATGGTCATGGCCATGTGAAAGGAATGTATGGCTACTTGGATACCGATGGCATGTTTAGAGAAGTGCAATACGTGGCTGACGAAGGTGGATTTCGAGCTGAAATAATGACCAATGAACCAGGAACAACTGACCAAAACCATGCTGATGTGCAGATTATGTCCTTTGCTGAACCAGAAGGGACTGATCCTGAAAGTCATGACTTGGAACAACGTTCAAGCAATGGCAGCTCCAAGACTGTCAAGAGTGTGACTCCAATTCATTTTCAGTTTTTTCAGCAGACAAATGATAAAGATAAGGGATCACCTGGTGGCATCAGATCTTATATGTTTCAACATACGGGTGAGCATGGAGGCCATGAATGAAAAGAAAACAATAAATTTATTTGAGTTATTTTATGTTGTATACCAAAGAAATGCTGTGATACTAGTTTTTGAATAAACATTTCTTGTTTTCTGTTTTCTATATTCTTGCATTAAGAAATATTATCTTTCATATTTAATGGAAACGTTAAATACATTTCTTGAAATTTGTGAATAAGCTCTAAATGAAAACACAGGATTTTTTTTCCAAAATTTTATTTAACAGGCAACAATTTTCTTTACAGGCTAACACAGGCAACATTTTTTTAAAAAAAAATGAAACCTCAATTTGTCCAATATATTTATACGAATGGAGTAAGTAAAAAAGGTATTATCTAGTACAAAAAAGGTGAAATCAACTGCAGAATAGTTAACTAGTTAAGCCACAATTTGTAGGAATATGGGAAAATATATAGCAAGTTATATTCAAATCTAAAAATTTCTTTTTTGTATTATTTTTATTTTCTATTGCACACACAAACAAAATACTTTCATATTTTTGAATTTTTTTTTCTGATCATACAAAAAGTTTTTATAATGAAAATATTATTCGGTTAATATAAATGTATCTTTTGCTGTAACTTTGCAATCCATTTCTTAATAAAAATTCAAAAATGTATTTTTATTTTATAAAATACACTAAATTCACCGATATAAACAAGGTTAATTCATCCCGTAACTAGAGACTGGAGTCAGAATAGCTCCGCATTGCTCATTAGCTCTGAATATCACGTGATATTTTGTCCTTGAAAACAATAATCTCTTCCAGACCTTCAAGTTTTCTTTTAACAATACGTTTTAAAAATTCTATGTATGAACACGTGAGTATAACCGAGTTTTTCTTTCCCAATGTTTTTGTTGTTCATCATGGAGTCATTGACACTATGTCTCCGAAATTGCTCTTAATTTAATTAAGGTAAAAAGTATAAATAAATATCCTGGAAAGAATATTTAATAACATCGTATTCCTCATTTGCTGTAACAGTTAGTAACCTTAATTTCATTAGCATATCTAAACGTAGTTGACTTTTAACTGGGAAGGGGTAGTATGTTAGACCGCTAACATTGGAGTTTCGGTCACACCTATTCTATTTTTAGCTCAATAAAATGAGTTGATCTTGTAACTTCCTGTTTCGTGACCTTCAACACTCGAACATTACTTTTTCAACTGATTTCAGAGGATCCTTTTGTTTGAATAATTCAGTTTTTTTTTCGTGCGTCGTCTGTGAAACCGCACCTCCCTTTTAGTGTTCCATTGTTAAACAAGACTTAGCAGATGACTCTTAAAATCGTCCTCAAAATATCACTCAACCAACCAATTCTCTTTTTGAAGTAAAGTTCCGGAGACTTTCAAAGGAAGCAGAAAGTGATTTGAGTGATGAGGATAATTATACAAATTTTTAAAATGAGGGTTCGTATTCAATTTATTTTTATATGTGGGTTCAAATATAATTAATTTTTTTGTGATAATATAATTAGAAAAAAATTCTAAAATATATTCATATACCAAGGGAAATATATACACAATATTTAAACTTTTTTATAGTACTTAACCTTATGTTTAAAATGCACTATAAATAAAGGGTATATTTTAGCCATTTTCAATTTTTTATTTTTCATATAATTGAATTTTCCATTATATTACTTTCTATATACCTTTGTACACTTTAAGAAATAAACATGATTTTTTTTAAATAGATAATTAATAAGTCTTTTCAAGAATATTATTTCTTGCAACATGTAATTTAAGTAGACAATGTTTATTCAAACGCAATTATACTTTCAACATATATATTTTGAAATATTTCTAAAACATATTTATATATCAAGAAAAATAACTGCAGAATATATTGGCATATTTTTATTCTAATACTTTGGTTGGAAAATTAAATTTGATTGTGAAGAAATTTCAGTTCCGTAGACCGCACCTCTTCAGTCAAGTCCTAAATTTTCTCCTCCTCTATTTAGCGTTAATACTCATTAAAAGATCGTTTAGTTTTTTCTTATAACATCATCCCATCATTTAATATTAAATGACATTTATTATCATTTAATACTAACTTTTTAATATTAATATTTTTATTAATTACATGATTTCTAGAACGTATTGTGTTTGTAAAATAAACTTCATAAAGACGAAAGAAATAGGACACTGGGGTCATTTGGACTCCATGACTATGGACGCGTGAGGAAATTCATGTCTCTAGTTATGAGTATAGCTTAATTGGCATTAATGGCATTGGAGTTTAGCTAATAGTATAACGTAAGTAATTACTTAATATTTAAGTGTATAATTTTAATAATTTGAAGTGAATAGTCTTGAAATTATAAACATAGACCTGAAATAAAAACCACAACAATTTTACGACTCTAACTTGAAACATCGGACCATGATAATTATTACGACATGACATCCAAGATCGCCACCTATTACAATTACGGTCTTGTACTTTCCAATGCTGTAACCTTTTTGAATGAGTTGAACAAAAAAACCCTTTAACAACTATAACATTATCTACATTTTCTATCATACAATAATTCATAATGATTCAATATTGATTTTTCTATCTTATCTTCATCTTGTTCGATTAATTCCTTCTGGCCTTTCCATTCTGTATTTCAAGCAATTTTAAGAATATTCATAACTTAGTATCATCATATTGATTTCTTATTATATTAGGTTCTTTCCTTTGTTTCTTAATTAAAAATTGTCACGAATCACATTTTAAATATCTATGACAGTCTAAAAATACATTCAGAATAAAGGAAACTCTAAATGACGACAACGTAAAAAGCAGTAATTCATTTAGTTATTACGTATATATTTGAAAATTTGTTTCAAGATATATTAATTCAAATACCCAATATTCACTGATTAATTTTCTATGTGGCATTTAATTTTTCTAATTACCTCGATCTAAAATATCATGGTTACCTTTCTGATAGCCGCCAGAGAAAAATCACCAAAGAAATTTGGGGGAATTCTACATTACCTGTCGATTTTTCTCTGGCACCCAACTAACGGTAAAGTACCATACCATGTAAGTGTAAATGGGTATTAAATGTTTCAACGGCACTTGAGCGGAAATGAACGGCACTTAAGAGGATTCATTGATGCTGATTGGACTTGGAAAGAAGGAGATAGTTTCAAGTATAAACATTGTTAAGTATTTAATGCACGTATATTGTACAGTATAGCATGATATTAAAGAGCGACGCTGTATAATAATCGCAGAATATTGAATAATATTACAAAATCCACAAAATACTGTATAACATTCTGTACTACCGGGGATAAACATAATTAAAAATTCCTATTTTCGTCTATAAATAATCATCTTTCTGATATAAAACAGAAGCGATAATTATGAAGGCAAAATATTAATAATTAAGAAAGATGGTTTAAATAGTATTTCATTCATCTCAAGAAACAGGATATTTTGTGTAATGTAAAACTAAAACACAAACACTTACAAGGATGTTTTACAACACGGGAGTAATTTTTTAACTTTACAACCATTTTATAATGCGTTTAAGATAAATAAATAAAAGTAAATAGTGATAAGGAAGTTCGACTCTTCGTAAGTTGGTTTAAATTATACAGTAATAATATAGACGCATAACTTATTTTGGCATTCTTAGAATATTTAATGCTTCACTGCTTATACTGATTAGAGTCTTTCTTATTATTGAAAAATATGAAGTTTTTTTCCCCTTTTGCTTCCTACATTATCCACAATCTATTACTTAATGTCTTTTTTGGTATTTTTTAAATATCTTTTTCCAACGATTTCCGGGTCTGATTTCCTTTATTTCGTATTCTATTTATTAAGTTTTAAAATTATCTTTACGAATTGCAAAAATTATATCACGAAATTTTTATCGTGGTTGAAAATTTTCATCTAGTAGCATTTTCTGCATTTAGAAATTATAAAATACTTCATTTTTTTCTTTCGTTTAGAAGTAAAGTAGCTGATTTTTTTTTTAATTTCAAACGACGTGTACTTTTATTTTGATTAATCGCAGCTACATCCGTAGGGTAATATAATAATTGACATATTGAAAGCGTGCTGCGTAACTGAAATATAACTTAAATTTAAAATTATGTACCCAAATGGTTTTCTTCATAATTTTGAATAAATATAATATTTTATAAATTATTTGTTTTTCAAAATTTGATTACATCTTATTCATTCTATAATTTAATTTAATTTTTTGAATTTCCCCATTTAAAAACCCTCTCAATATATTGATGCCTTTATCTGTAAAATAGAAGAACACAAATATTACAAATTTAATAATCTAAAAGGCGTATAATGGAAGATTTTTGCCACAATTATACGTCTAAATCAAGCATTAGTTATAATTAGTGTGTTCAATTTTTTTCATAAATTAATTTTTCATGAAAAATAAATCCATTTAGAAATATAATAAACTGGATTTCTGGCACAGAAGCAGCATGTATTTCTCGTGCTCTGGATGTCCCGGTTTGGGTATGGTTGATCTTCTGTGTGCTATCCTTCATATGTATGAATGTGCCACCTTGTAAAAAGAGGATGTGCAAGCTAATGAGATGAGTGTGTTGCTAAAGTCGTATTCTTGACCCTCGTTGGTGCTACTTGAAACAAGCGAAAAAAAAAGCCTGTATAATAATTTTCTGTAAAAGTCTGTGTAATATGAAGTGTAACCACCAAGTACTGCTACAGAGGCTTTATAACTAACTTTAGTATTGTTTATGAGGGTTTCAATAAATGCTTGGGTCAACAAAGCCCTTTCATCCAAAAGCGCGGCTTTTAATTCTTAGAGGGTCTTAGTAATGGGGTTATGTTGGGGATTGGCTCCTCCGAGACTATTCCAAACACTGTTCAAAGGAGTGAGGTTCCAGATATCTCGAGGGCCAGTCCGTACTTCGAATACCCTCTTCATCAAGAAAATCATCAACAATCTGAGCTCTGGTGGACATGTATTATAGTCGATAAACATGAAGTATAGGCCAAAAGTACCTCGGAACAACCTGATGTAGGCTCATCCCTATCATCTCATACCCATTGCGAATTCGCACCCCATTGACAGTATTCGCATCGAAAACGTACAGTGCTGTACGATTGTCCAACATTATACCAACATAGACAAAAATTTCTCAGCTATTGAATCTGTCTAAGGCAGGGGTGTACAGGGTGGTTGCTCCGGGTCCCCACATAATTGAGGACCCCCAAATTGAATATAAATATTATTTTAAGTTTCCTTATTTAATGAATCTTCTTCATTACTAAAGTAGTGTAGCAGAGGGTGCCCCAAAGATATTTTTGCCCCGGGCCCTGAATGTATATATATATATATATATATACTGGGTGTCCAAAAAGTTCCCGTACTGATGATTTTTGAATTTATTTTACAAAAACAATAGGTTTAAAAAGAATTATTTTTATGCCAATGATAAAAATCACTTTTAACATACTAAAGAAAAAAAAAATACTGAACTTACATTTGTAATAAATTTTTAAAATGTCCTCCCCTTTCTTGGAGACAAAGCTGAACTCGTTTGCGCATGTTTTTTGAAACGCGTTTTAACACGCTAGGAGTGATTTCTTGTATCCTTTGGGTAACTCTGATTTTCAAATCAGCTGTTGTTTGAGGATCACCTTCATAAATTTTGTCCTTTAAATATCCCACAGAAAAAAGTCCGGGATGGTCAGATCAAGGGATCGAGGTGGCCAAAGATTTTTTGAGATATGTCGATCGCCTAAAAAAGCTTCAAGCATGTCCCTGGTTTCATTACTCATATGACAAGGTTTAATATACTTGAAAAAAATCATGGACAGGAATTTTTTAAATTTGGAGTACGGGAACTTTTTGGACACCCGGTATATATAATTCCCAATTAAGAATGATATATATTCCAAACAATATTTCCAAAATTATTTCTTCAACGGTAGCAACGACCCAAGTACCAGCTAGTAATTTATAAATATTTGTGAATTCATTATTAACAATGACATACGTTTTTCTGATTCTTCTGTTATCGTATACTGTGAGATATTTCAAAGCGGAAACCGCTATAGAGTTAAAATTCTTTTTAAATAATAAAACTTCTTGTAGAGAAAGGTATTAATAATTTTTTTCTTCTTATTTTGGAATTTCTTGTATTATTTTTCTTGACATTATTTCTAAAACATTTATTTCTTAGATTCATCAACTATAAATTTCAGGAAT
Organism: Argiope argentata; assembly: GCA_026289955.1. Lineage (NCBI taxonomy): Eukaryota > Metazoa > Arthropoda > Arachnida > Araneae > Araneidae > Argiope > Argiope argentata. Next base: position 16,823,019 of record JAOUZG010002851.1, read on the forward strand.
ACCGGCAAAAGCAATTTCTTTATCATATAAAATGTAAAATTCTAGGTGATCAGTGTCCATTCTAAAAGTTGTTTGCACGTAGCTGCAATTTCTTTAATTGTACTAAACATTTTTAACTATATTGTAAGATTTTATTTTTCTAAAAAGGGATATATTTTGTGCATTTTAATCTCGATCAGGTATTTTTTCCTTTAAATCTAATATTCATCTATAATTCGGTAAACCTTTAAATTGAATATTTCACTTAATTAATTTATAAGGAATTTAATTAATTTATTTTTTATTATGTTATAATTTTTGTTTGTTTTCAAAAAATATTAAAAATTACTTTTTGAAACATTTAAAAATAAAGTAGAAAAATAAAAAAAAGAGGTAACTATTAGTCAGCTATATTTCTAACACTAATTATCACCTTAAGCCCTTTTATTTTGGGATTGTAATTCAAAACTCACTTCAGATCTAAAGACCAATTTTATTTGCGATTAATTGCGTATTAAAACAGATCAAATTTTCTTCTTTCTAAAGTCACAATTATATTGATTTAATCCAGAAATTTACTTTTAATATGAATAAATCACAATTTTATATAATGAATAAAATTTCTAGAATAGAAAAATAATATTTTTCCGGAAAATTATTAATAAAATTTTGATTTTTTTATTTTCAAACTAAATATGAAAAACAGAAATTTTCTTTTGCTCAAGTGGCGCCATCTTTAGTATAATGGCAAAACTTTTTACAAAAAATTAAAATATTAATAAATTTTAAATTAATAAGTAATTAAATAGTAATAAAAATATTAAAATATCTTCTTTTTAGAAAACTAATATAGTAAAGATTGATTAAAATCTATTTTTGATAATAACTTTACTTTTAAGTTGATTATTGTTTTAATTTTGTTTTAAGATTTTAAAAATATCAATAGAAGGAATCTTATCAAAATGAGTTTAATTGAAAGATAGTCCACATACTTCATGTAATTAAAAATATTTAATTGAACTATGCTATTTTTGCCCTAATTTTATACGTAATTTCAATTTAAAAAAATATTAGAAATAAAATTTTGAATGCACGTGGGATTATTAGGCAAAAGGCATTTTTTTTTTTACTAACTGCAGAACAAAATGTTAAAATTAGACTTTATGCAATATTTTTACGGATATCAACAATAATAAATTAATTAAACTTCAATGTACTGGATAAATATAACTAAATGAATATGTAGAAAATAATACAGAAGTAAGTAAGAACAGTATGCTACAGTATGTGTGTGTGTATATATATATATATATATATATATATATATATATATATATATATATATATATATAT